>PITA01003473.1:0-139058 GCA_004023965.1 Spilogale gracilis | reverse complement strand
ACAATTGTAAATATTTATGCCCCCTACATGGGAGCAGTCAAGCACATAAGCTAACTGTTAAGCAAAATAGAGTCATATCGATAAGAATATATTAATTGTAGGAGATCTTAACATGCCACTCTCACCAATAAACAGATCATCTAAACAGAAAATCAACAAACAAGGGCTTTGAATGACACATTGGACCAGATGAATCTCATAGATATATTCAGAACATTCCACCCTAAAACAGAAGAATATTCATTCTTCTCAAGTGCACAAGGAACTTTCTCCAGAAAAGACCACATAGTAGATCACAAACCAGGGCTCAACCAATGCCAAAAATTGAGATTATTCCCTGCCTATTCTCTGACCACAATGCCTTGAAACTGGAACTCAACAATAAGAAAAAGTTCAGAAGGAATACAAAAACTTGGAAGAACAAACACTTCATGAAAACCAATGAGAAAAGATACATTTATCCATAACCTAGGGATATAGCAAAGGCAGTTCTAAGGGGGAAATACATAGCCATCCAAGCCTCACTCAAAAAAAAAAAAAAAAATTGAAAAATTCCGAATACACCAACTCTCATTACACCTTAAAGAACTGGAAAATCAACAACAAATCAAGCCAACCTCACACACAAGTAGGGAAATAATTAAGATTAGAGCAGAGATCTATGAATTAGAAACTAGAGATAAAGTAGAACTCATCAATGAAACTAGAAGCTGGTTCTTTAAAAGAATTAATAAGATCGATAAACCATTGACCAAACTAATCCAAAAGAATTAATTAAATAATAAAATTATGAATGAAAGGGGAGAGCTCATGACTAACACCAAGGAAATACAAACACTCATCAGAAATTACTATCAATAGTTATATGCCAATAAGTTAAACAACTTACATGATATGGATGCATTCCCGGAAACCTATAAATTTCCAAGACTGAAACAGGAAGACATTGACAACCTGAATACACCAATATCTAGTAATGAGATTGAAGCAGTAATCAAAACCTCCCCAAAAAACAAGAGCCCAGGAACTGACAGATTCCCTGGGGAATTCTACTAAACATCCAAAGAAGAAATAATACTTATTCTCCTGAAGCTGCTTCAAAAAACAGAAACAGAAGGAAAATTTCCAGATTCTTTCTATGAAACCAGCATTACTTTAACCCCCAATCCAGGCAAAGAGCCCATCAAAAAGGAGAATTTCAGACCAATATCCCTGATGAATAAGGATGCCAAGATTCTTAAGAGGATCCTGGCTAATAGGACCCAACAATACATTAAAAAGATTATCCACCACGACCAGGTGGGATTTATCCCTGGGATGCTAGGGTGGTTCAACATTTGCAAGTCAATCAATGTGATAGAACAAATCAATAAGAGAAGAGAGAGGAACGCATCGGCCTCTCCATTGATGCTGAAAAAAACTTTTGACAAAATACAACATCAGTTCCCAATAAAACTCTTCAAAATATAAGGGTAGAGAGAACATTCCTCAATCTCATCAAATCTTTGAAAAACCCACAGCGAATGGGAAAAACTGACAGCCTATGGAGATCAAGGACAAGACAAGGATGCCCACTTTTACCACCATTGTTCAACATAGTGTTAGATGTCCTAGCAATAGCAATCAGACAACAAAAAGAAATAAAAGGTATTCAAGTTGGCAAAGAAGTCAAACTCTCTCTCTTTGCAGATGACATGATACTTTATATGGAAAACCCAAAAGACTCTTCCGTAAAACTACTAGAACTCATACAACAATTTAGTAATGTGGTAGGATACAAAAATCAAGATACCACTTTCCACCTGTTAGAATGGTTAGAATAACAAGCACAAGAAACAACAAATATTGGCAAGGATGTGAAGAAATAGGGACTCTTGTGCAATGTTGGTGGGAATATAAATTGGTGCAGTCACTGTGGACCATGGTATGGAGGTTTCTCAAAAAATTAAAAATAGGAATACTATACGATCCAGTAATTCCACTACTAGGTATTTACCCAGAAGAACTAAAATGCTACTTCAAAACCATATATGCACCTCTATATTTTTTTGTAGCATTATTTACAATAGCCAAGTTTCCATGGTAGGAAACTATCCATTAATAGATGAATGGATAAGGAAAAGGTGATATATATATATATATATATATATATATATATATATATGATGGATTATTACAAAGCTACAAAAAAGGATGAGATCATGACATTTGAGTCAACATGGATGGAGCTAAAGGGTATTATGCAAAGTAAAATAAATCAGTCAGAGAAAGACAAATACCATATGATTCCACTCATATGTGGAATCTAAACAAAAGAAAACCCCCAAATCCCAAACCCCAAAAACCTACAAATGAATAAGCAAACAAAAAGAAGAATCAGACCTATAAGTACTGAGAATAACTGATGGTTGTCTGAAGGGAGTGGAATCGGAGGTTAGGCAAAGTGGGCGAAGAGGAGTGAGGGATAAAATCTAGCAGTTATAGAATGATTACAGTCACAGCACAACAGAGTATATAGTCAGTGATAATGTAAGAGGAATTTAAGAAGACAGATGGTAGCTACATTTGTGGTGAACATAGCCTAATGTGATAAACTTGTCAAATCACTAAGTTGTCCACCTGCAACTAATGTAATATTGTGCATTACTATACACAACAACAAAATAAAAAGAAAATTTGGGTAGATCTATAAAGTAAACAAAGAGAAGTTCTTCAGTATTAAAATTTGAAAAGCAAATAATAAACTGAAAACTGTTTTCTTGTATATGCTAGTCAAAACTTTTTTCAAAAATCTTAAATGCAGTCAAATTAATTAAAAGAACATCTTGTATAAAGAGACCAAACAGATTAGCAAAGAACACATGGAAAAGGGATAATAGAAACAAATAAAGAAAATTCAACCTCATTAGTAAAAGAAATAATAAAAAAACTGATAGTTCTTTGGTCATAACCCTAAATTGTTGCTAGGTAACACAACAGAACTGAATTAAACTCATCTCAGTTGCTCAGTGACATTTTGCATCATATCCATGCAGGTGACAGTGTCCCAGGTTTAAAAGTCATCCAGTCAAACTTAGCCTCACACCTGTGACATGAAAATCATGAATTTCCTAACCCTCTCATTTTTTAAATTCTTACAATTCCTTAACTTCACACTTTTCAAAACCATATACATAAAAGACAGCTCAGACACACTGTGGACTTATTAGTACATCTTTCCCATACATAAGCAAGCAATAAAGTCAGGTTCTTTTTATTTTATCTAATAAGTGGTCTCTTTCTTCAGTGGGTGAAAAAGCCTCTCTCTAGTTCTGCAGATGCAGGGGGTGGGGGTGGGTGGTAAGTAAATTGTCACAATTTTTCTGTAAAGATATTTAGTAAAAATTCATTAAAGGACTTGAAAAGTTTGAATCTCTTGCCTCAACAGTTTGACTCTAAGAAAACATGTTAACAAAACAATCAGAAATGAAGTCTTACTGGGGAACCTGGGTGGCTCAGCTGGTTAAGCAGCTGCCTTCTGCTGGGGACTTGATCCCAGGACCCTCCCTGCTCAGCTGGAGGCCTGCTTTTCCCTCCCCCTGTCCCTCTGACTCTGCTGCTCCCTCCTGCTTGTGTTCATTCTCTGTCAAATAAATACATAAAGTCTAGAAAAAAAATAAATTAAGTCTCACTCTTAGGGATATTTCTTAGTGAATGATTATATTAGTGAAAAATTTTAAATGGCTTCAATCACCAATAGGAAAATATTGAATAAATTATGGAATATTATTTGAACAAGACATTATATAGACATTAAGCAATGTTTTCAAAAACTTCTTAACTTAGACTATGCACATGTAATAAATAATAAGTAATGGTGGAGGACATAAATATGTTTGTGAACTGTGATCCTAGATGTAGACATGTATGAATTTCTAAGATATCAGCAATACATATTTGCAAATCTTACATGGTTCTCTTTCCTAGATGGAATTATGCATTGATTTTTATCTTAATAATTGTATGTACTTTCCAATTGTTTTTACATCAGGTATATACTTAATAGCATAAAAATACTTATTTAAAAAGACTACAGAAATTCTTATTTAAGATTTTGGTTTCTAGCTCGTTATGTAAAGACCTTGGAAGTAACCACTCTGACCTAAGTAAAAAGCTGAATAGGTTAAAGAGTAACAATTCTTGGGAGTCCTGGGTGGCTCAGTCATTAAGTGTCTGCTTTCTGCTCAAGTCCTGACCCTGGAGTCCCGGGCTGGAGGATCCGGCCTGGCTTGCTCCCTGCTCGGTGGGAAGCCTGCTTTTCCCTCTCTCACTTCCCCTGCTTGTGTTTCCTCTCCAGCTGTGTTTCTCTCCGTCAAATAAATAAATAAAGTCTTTAAAAAAAAAAGTAAGAATTCTTTTTGGATCCGTAACAGAGGAGAGGACACAGAACAAAGTGCTGTCTCCAACACTGGAGGAGAGACAAAAAAAAATTCATGAAATCACAACTCACCAGGTCAGAGACTCAAGAATGGAAATGTTCCTTGAACCAGTTCCTGGGCAAGAAAAACAGAACCATAATTAATGAAATACTGGAGGTTCAGTGAGGACAACTCTGGATCAAAAACTCCAAGGAGACTCAGTCATAGGAGAGCATTAATAATGTAAAGTTTACCTACAAGAGCCTGACCAGATTCACACAGTAAATAGAAGAAAATCCCTCTTGGTCTTCTTCCTTCAGGGGCAGAAGAAAAGAACCTTTTGAAATCCCTCGGAGCTCGGAGCACTCGGTTCTTAATAAGGCCTGCCCTCAGGCAAAACTAGTTGATAACAGCCAATCCTAATAGGGTGTAATCAAAGCCCAAAAGGCCTGTTTAAGGGAAACACTAAAACCAGCTGGTTCTAGACTTCTCTGTGAGAAAAATAAAATACCTAACGCCAGCTCACTCTAGCCATCTTATGACCTCTAAGAGAAAAGGAAAAAACAAGGAACACTTGTGAAGTTTAATCAAGAGGCATAGCTCACTAAAACACTGAAGGCTAATCAGAGGAGTACAAAATGTTTTCCACCTCCCATGCCTCACTACCTTGTACCAAAGGCTTATTTATAGCAGTTTCTTTTACTTTTTACATGATCCCCAGCTATCAAAAAATTATGGGCCTATCAAAAGGCAAAATACAATTTGATGAGACAGGGCAAGCATCAGAACCAGGCAGGCAGGAATGTTGGAATTATTATATTACAAATTTAAAACAACTATGATTAATACAGTAAGGGTCCTAATGGATAAAGTAGGTAGAATGCAAAACAGATGGGCAATGTAAGCAGAGAGATGAAAATATCCTAAAAAAGAAAGAAACAAACAAAATGCTAGAGATCAAAAACACTGAGAGAAATGAAGAATGCCTTTGATGGGCAATAGGAATACTAGAAGGACAAGAAAGAGAGGAAGGACTAAATGAAGTATTTGAAACAATATGACTGAGAATTTCCCCAAATTAAAGTCAGCAGCCCACAGACTTATAAATATCAGAGAACACCATGTAGGATAAATGCCCCCCAAACCAAGACCTAGGTATGTCATTTTCAAATTAGAGATAAAGAAAAAATCCTAAGAGAAGGAGAGGGAAAAAAAGCACCTTATCCATTGAGGAACAAAAATAAATGTTATATGCAATTTCTCCTGAGAAATGATGCAAGAATAGGATGAATTAAAATATTTACAATATATATAGAGAGAAAAAAAACCCTCGACTTTTGTATCCTGCAAAATTATCTTTCTTTTCTTTTTTTTTTTAAAGACTTATTTATTTGACAGAGAGAAACATAGCTAGAGAGGGAACACAAGCGTGGGGAGTGAGACAGGGAGAAGCAGGCTTCCTGTGGAGTAGGGAGCCTGAAGTGGGGCTTGATCCTAGGACTCCAGGATCATGACCTAAGCCAAAGGCAAACAGTTAACGACTGAGCCACCCAGGCATCCCTGCAAAATTATCTTTCAAAAGTGAAGGAGAAATAAAGACTTTCTCAGACAAAAAAAAAAAAAAGAGGGATTTTGTTGTCAACAGGCCAGCATTGCAAGATATGTTAACAGAAGTTGTTTTTTTCTTTTTTTTAAGATTTTTTTTTTTTTTTTTACTTGTCAGAGAGAGAGAGAGAGAGAGCAAGCACAAGCAGGAAGAGTGGCAGGCAGAGGGAGAAACAGGCTCCTAGCTAAGCAAGGAGACCAGTGCAAGACTAGATACCAGATCTCTAGGATCATGATCTGAGCCAAAGGCAGATGCTTAACTGACTGAGCCAACCAGACTTCAGAAGTTCTTTAAAGAGAAAGAAATATTTATACAGTTCAGATACTCTGCTCCATATTCAAAAAAAGATGACCACTGGAGGATAAGCATAAGGTAAAGTGATTTTTTTTTCTTATTCTTGATGTAACAATAGCAAACAGAACAAAATAACAATAGCAACAATGTATTTGATGGTGTATGGTCATTGATTGTATATCTATATATGTGTATATATATGCTATGTATATATATGCTATGTATGCTTAGATCTAAGTGAAATGAATGACTGTCATAATGGAAGTGGAAGGAAAGAATTAGAATCACTTTGTTTTATACTGTCTCTGAAGTAGTATAGCATTATTTGAAAATTGACTTGGATTCATTGCAAATGTATTTTGCAAACTCCAGAGCAGCCACTAAAAAAAGTTAAAACAACAAACAACCCTACTATAAACTGAAGAGGAACTTAGCTTGCAGTTCTCCAATAAATTATAATAAGTTACATCCTCTACTAATTCTGTGTCTATGCCTTCTGCCTGAAGTTCCCTATGAATTTCTTCTTAGCTTTCATAACCCTTGCTACTCCTTCTAGGCAGAATTCTTTGGGGAAGTTTGAGTATCGACAATATGTACTGGTCCATCTTCTTCTGGGTTGATAGCTTCCTGTTGATAGCTCATCTCCATTACAGCATCTATCACCTCCATTAGACTGCTCCTTTGGGAAAGTGGCTTTTTTTTTTTCATACTTGTATTTTATAAGTTTAACACATTAGTTGGCAAAGTAGGAACTCGATACAGCAAATGTGACGCAAAGGTGACTGTAGTAACATTTATAATGTCCTGTTGAACCTGAGAAGAAAATATTTTGATTACTCCTTTAGATACAGACATGTTGTGAGGGGAGGTGGTGAGAAGCAAGTCTGGCATGCTATAGGAAAAGCAGGAAATCCAGTGTAGTTGAAATAGAAGTGAGGGTAAGATTGGTAAGGAATGAGGTCAGATCATGCACAGTGTTTAGCCACTGTTTAGGTAGTACTAAGGTTTTGACTTTTATCCTAAGTGAATTCGTAGGAATGGAGAGAATTTTGACAGTAGACTGGCAATAGGACACAGGAGTGGTATGGGGTGGGTGGGTGGCAAGAGTAAAAAAGAGAAACCAGTTAGGAGACTGATAATAATTTAGAGGAGAAATTATGCATTGGGAGGTCATGGTAAGATGGTAAGAAATGGGTGGATACTGTGGACTTTCACAGTAGAACTAACACAATTATTGGCCAGCAAGAGGTAAGGATGCGAATGAATGATAATGACTGACTCTAGAGTGTATATATCTATAAATACGTAAACCACCTATCTTAGTATCTATTAACTTACTTTATAGACAGCCCAGAATTTAAAATGGATGTTTTAAGAAACTTGATGAGCTTGGAGTCAGAAATATAATTTGGGACTGATGGTGGGATGTTGAATAAGTCAAAATTAAAGTCTTTAGAAGAGATTAAAAAGGAAATTTTATTTCACATTGTAGATGCATGTACAAATAAGGCCTAATTACAGTTGAGGGGAAAAATAGAAGAAAAGATGATGGAAATTATTTAGGAAAATATTTTTTTAAGGAATCCTCTTATAATATCAAAACTATAACATAAAAGAATAGTGATTTGAAAGAATGAAAAAATGTTATCTATAAAAACAGATAAAACTTATCTAAGTAATAAAGGAAAAAAGAAATTGTGTTATATGCATGAAGTATAAAAAAAATTTACCTGCAACTATTGAAAAATACTTTTTTTTTTTTTAATTTTATTTATTTGACAGAGAGAAACACAGCCAGAGAGGGAACACAAGCAGTGGGGAGTGAGAGAGGGAGAATCAGGCTTCCCGCCGAGAAGGGAGCTCGATGTGGGGCTCAATCCCGGGTCTCCAGGATAAGGACCTGAGCCAAAAGCAGTCGCTTAACCAACTGAGCCACCCAGGCACCCTGAAAAATACTTTTTAATTACAAAAGAAATACCATATAATTCAAGAATTTATTATTTTAAAATACATATGGATAAACCTCATCAGGGAAGATCTTCCAAAGAAAACTGATTAAGTAGTTAACATATACAAGTTGATGTATGGTGAAGTACACATTTAATAAAAAATGTATTCTCGTATTTTATTTACATAAAAAATAGTAATTCATTTTTGGAATAATTTTAATATTTTCTGCCCAATTTCTGTTAAGATTCTTTTGATTTTATCCTACTTCCTCTGACAAATTTTTTTTAGATAAAGTAATTTTAGCTCTGTTCATTTCTACAATAGAGATTTGTGTTTATTTTGAAGACTATCTTTAACATCATGAAATGTGATGGATATAAGGATATTTTTAATCATTGATTTTCTCTTTGGTCTATCTCTTTTTCATTTTCAGATGACATCTTTTTTCCTGTTTTGTACCTTTATACCTTGCATTTTGGGTTCTGTATAATTTTTTACTTTTTTGACAACTTGTTCAATGAAATAATAAATATGGCCAGAAGATAAGAAAAATAGTTCTTATTTTGAATGAAAGTGTCAAATGTTAACAATAATTTTTGTGTTGCCAAAAGAAACAACGTAGCATATTTCATGTCCTCAAAATATTGTAGAGAATTATATATCTCTTTTTCCTTTGAGATAAAACAGTAGAACCTTTTTCTTTCTCCTTTTCCTTTATATTTTAAACAATCACAGCATTAGGGCTTGAAACACAATAACACATTTGTACTTAGCAGGTGTTTACATAATTATATTATACACATATTCATTACAAGTAATGTTTTTTCATATAGCACATTTAATATGGGCAGGGATATTCTTTTTCAAATGCACTTTGGTATAAGACTGTAATTTCATCCAAAGGTTATAGTGGTATAAAAAATGAGAGATCATTTTGTTTAGTTCTTCACTGTCATTAGAATTGCAAGAGGGAACAGGTTTCTGTGTACTGTTTTTGAGCATTCATCACTTTAAATTTTAATAAATATCAGTTTCAAGCTAGTTTAATCTAATAAAAAAGAGCATTATTTCTCATTTACTAGTCAGTTTCTACAAACCTCTTAGTCTGCCTTCCCAACATTTTCTACCATTCTTATTCTTCCTATGATCCAGAATTTAATTTATTGGTAAAGAATTGAATATCCCACCAAATATAATTTCAAATGAAAATATTTTACTTTATTGTGAAAAAAATAATAGAAATATTTATTTATTTATTATTTACATTTATTTATTTATTTTGAAAGAGAGAAAAATCTCACAGGAAGGCACAAGCAGGTGGAGGGGCAGAGGGAGAGGGAAAAGCAAACACCTCCCTGAGCTGGGAACCTGACATGGGCCCACTTGCAGGACCCTGAGATCATGACCTGACCAGCGCCTAACCTAAGGACATATTCTAATGTTTTTTATCTATTTTTTCATTAGTTAACTTGTTTGGAGGAGGATTAGGGGTAAGAATTCTAACCCATGGAAAAGTTAGAAGAACAGCAAGATGGAAACATACATCTTTTTGCCTTCATTTATTATTAACATATTATTATACTAGCTCCATCTCTCTTTCTTCCTACACACACACACACACACACACACACACACACACACACACACCCCTTTTGCCAAATCGTCCGAAAGATGGCTGAATGCATCATGACACTTTATCTCTAAATACTTTGGTATACATATATCTTCCAAGAATAATGACATTCTCTTATATAACCATGACACTATCACCCTTAAGAAAAATTAACTAAATTCAATAACATCTTTCAATGCATAGATCATCTTCATTTTTCTCTGAAAATTCTCTGAAAAAATGTCCTTTATAACTAGGAGAAAGTGTATCCTTTTTTGGAGAAATCCCTCTTTTTGTCTGTTGGTGCAATTGTTAATAACATCCTTATTTCTTTCAAAGATGTACTATATTGGATGATATATTAAAAACATATATTATTTTTTCCTATATAAGACCCAATGAAGTTCCCTTAGAAATGGGACTCCTTTATGGCTTTAGTTTGTCCCAATCTAGAAGATTCTCTCTCCCTTTCCATTCTTCATTACACTGGATCCTTTGTAGAATCCAGGAGAGTTGTCTTGCAAAATGTTTTACATTCTGAGGAGTTTGACTCTCCTTGTGTCACATAAAGTTGAGTGTTGTAGAATTAATGAGTCATTAGTATTATAAAGAAGCTCCCTGTTATCCTAATATATACTTTGCTATAAGCCATGACAATAGATTAGAAAAATAAAGAAGGGATGAAAAATAGAATTTCAGAAAATGCCTTTATAATTTATGTGATACTCAGATAGAAATAGATTCACTAAGGAAGAATTCTTCAAGGGAATTTCTTATCCAAATTTTGCCCAATATGAATATCATAATCTCAGCCAACTAAATTGTTGTACACGTAACCCACATTTCTCTAAGTCTTATAAACCTATGTATACATATGAAGCAAACTAGTAAAAATGCAAATTTTATTGGCTGTGGTCCTCACCTTTAAAAACAGCACCCTAACACTTCAATATCTTACCCTTTCCATATCTCTGGGAATTCTTACTGCAGCTGCTTTCCTAGGCACCAAAATCTCTTGCTATGAAAGATTGTAGTTTTGGCAACATGGTGTTCATTCTCACTGTTCCACTAATGCTCTTCTTGGCACCCCTGGTGCTCCTATGCTCAGGTATCCAAGTTTGAGGGCAATCATCGACCCATCCTAATAGCTCTCTTTCATTTGTATTATATTTTTAAGATAGGATTCAAGCTTAAAAAGTCTGTGATCCTAGTGTTTTCCAGAATTAGAGGAAACTGCTCTCTCAGATCTAATTTCCTCCCCTGTCTCTCAAGAGTTCAACTAGAGAGATAGACTCCATTCTAAAGCCAACCCCATCCCTGATGCACTCCCTCTATTCTGAAGATTACAACTCTGTTACTGGGCAAAATCAACATGCCTCGCCTGTTCTCCAGAAGTTCTCCTGGATGAACAACTAGATCCACGTCTTTGGCTTCACACATTTGATGCATATTGAGTGGGCTGAACAATTTTTTACTTCAGGGCTTTTATTATTGATTCTAAGTCTTACTAATACAATTGTGTAAAGAACTGTGGAATTATAAGATATGTACATTCATTTTTCTCTACCTCAACTATTGTCTCTGCTATTCCATTTAATGAACATACATTAATAATACATAATAGTCCATATATAATAATAAGTGTGGAGAGAAGAGGACACAGAAATCTGATTTTCTTTGGTTGGTCTCTGTTCTCCCGTGAACAAATATGGTATGAGCGTCTCCCTAGGATGAGATCCTCTTGTGGTTAAAAGTCCTTTGCTGTGCTGTTCTTATGGAATTTTTAAGATAAATATTTATTATACCAGATTTTTACCTTATTTGTTGATCTCACAGTTTGATTGTGTCTAAAAAAATGATTTGCTTTGGCTTTGTGCCTATTTACTACCTTCAGATATGTTCCCTGCCCTTATCCTGTTCTGCTGAATCACAAATGGGCCCATCTTTGCTGGTTTCATTCCCTAGTCTCATGGAATACATCTTTTCTATTGAGGTTTGGCTAGAGGGAGTTTCTGCCAAAGATTGTAAGAGATGTGGAAGGCAGGTGTTGCAGTGCTATTTCCCTGTGATTTTGCATCAGATGGCATAGAGGCAGTTGTCATGTCTCTTATTTGGTTCCAGGTCTTTCCAGTTCAGATTCTTCTAATTTTCCTGGGCCCCTGGATTCCAGTAATGCCTTCTCATCTCTCTGCCACTTCAGGCAAGGGCAGGTAGCAGTTTTTGCTCTTGCTTACTTCTGGATTGCCCCATCACTCCCTGCTTTGATTCTCAGCCTTTTCTGTCACCTTTGTAACTGTTTTACTGCATTAAATTCTTCTGTTTATGACTCTAAATCATTTTATTTTCCTGATTATACCTTGGCTGACAAACTTCTTGTTATTAGTAGTTATTCCAAGTATCAGGTTTTCAAGATGGGTATACAGGGTTGGGTTCCTTTTCTAGTTGAGTGCAAATGTAACAATGACCTCCTTGCAGGTGAGAAAATAGGATACTACTAATACCTGGCATGCAGTGGCTTAAATTACTTAAGTGAGCTCATGATTTCATGGAATTAAGTGCCAGTCAAAGATAAGGTCCTGGGAAAACAAGTAGCAACTGCTACTATCATACCATTATGGCAGTAAGAATGGTTTCAAGCACTGTTCTTGGAATGGCCGCTTTTGACAGCTTTGACAAACTTACAGAAAGAAAAATACAGACTGAGAGTTTTGAGTTCTTTGTTCATGTCATATTTAGAGAACTAAAGAGATGTTATGGAAAACTCAAAATTATATCTAATCTTCTGTAGTAACAAAGAAGACATGATAGAGGATTAGGCCCAAAATCCAATGGCAAACATTGTAGAATTATAAATTAACTTGAATATACAAACTTGAAACATTTCTTATATTAAGATTGGACATATGCAGCAGCAGTCCAGCATATAATGGATTTGGCATGTAAAAGTTGGCTTGAGCAGATCCTGATGGCATAAGTGAATAGCATGAAAAGATGACTCGTACTTACATGACACCTATTTCTGGTACATTTCTGCTTCTCCATTCATCAAACACTATGGTCTCATGTGGTCTTCTTATGATCAGTTCTTGGAGGAAAAAATGATCAGTCTCAGTTTACAGGGAATTTGACCAATATACAGGCATAGCCTGCACATAAACCACTGCCACATTGCAGTTCCAGGCAGGGAGGATGGTGGGTGAAGGATAATGATGAAGATCAACTTCTCATATTTAAGACTGTAGACCATCTATTTGGTTGTTCATGACTTGAGAGAGATGGCTTGAGGGAAGTTCTACTCTTCATACTCATAACAATGATTAACATTTGTCCTCACTTATCAGGGACTTGAAAAGAAGAAGATTAGAAGATTGATGGCAAGCAGGCCGAGAGGAGTTATGAACAGATATGAACAGATTGCCAAATCAGCATGTATGTTCCATGTGTGGCCCCTCTAAGGACATCTACTGAAGAGGTGAATCTCACTAATCATGTGGGGAAGGTGTCCCACTATAGGACTGGAGGCTAACTCTTGCATCCACCCTGAGTTTGCTTTTTTTTTGTTTCGTTTTGTTTTTAATGATAAAAATATAGCCATATCAACAAGGATGTAGACAGTGCATGATCTCAACAACACGGACTTTTCCTCATCATTGTTGATGTCCTTATTTTCTCTGGTAAATGTCCAATTTCTGAACCACAGTTGTCAATAGTGAATATTCAGTACAGCACCATTCTCTAGTGGTATTTGTTGGTCCATGAGTGGCAGGTGGATGACATTGGACCTCATCCATTCTGAAAGTAATGTTTCTTCTTTGATTCTAAATATCCATTCTCTCTCTCTCTCTCTTTTTTTCCATAATGTCCTTGAGATTCATTCATGTAATAACTTATGACAACATTTCCTTTTTTTAAAGTCTGCATAATATTCCATTGCAGGTATAAACTGCATTTTATTTATCCATTTATCTGTCAGTGTACATGTGGGTTGTTTCTACATGTTGGCTATTGGGAATAATGCTGGAATTAACATGGAAGTACAGATATCTCTTTGAGATCCTGATTTCAATTATTTTGGGTATACACTTAGAAATGGGATTGCTGAATTAAACATTGACTCTTGAGATGAATTTGCCTTCCATACCCACCACGCTTCTGTCAGTACTGCTGCCTATGGACTTAGAGAATTCTCAATGCATTGTGATGTTATCTTATGTAATAGAAAAATGCAACACCAGGCTCACACCCAGGGACTTCTCTGATCTAATCACAAACCTCATCACTCAGAAGCAGCAGGCCTAAAATAAAGGTGGATAGCCTACTGAAAACAGTTATGATATTTGACAGAAGACCAGGTGAAGTGAGATGTTTTCCTACAGCATGTAGTATATACTTTGAATCAACCACAATTATGTGATGCTAGTTCTCTCATAGCCAGCATTCACAGGTCCTGAATCCAAGAAGTGGAAGTTAGAAGGGTCTCTCTCACTACTGTACATAACTCATAACACAGACATTTTTCTTTCAGTTCCTGCAATCTTGTCAAAATATCCACTATAGGACATGGAAATAGGCCCATTAACCTGGAAGTTAAATCTACCACCTGATTGTTTTCAGAGGCATGACTGAAAGAGGTTATAGTGAAAGCAACAAAGAGATTATATTATTAGTAGGGATGACTTTTCCAAGTTATCAAGAAAAAAATTGGGTTTCTGCTAAAAACAAGAGTGAAAAATATAATTGGAATTCATAGGATTCCTGGCTGCTAATAAGTACCAGTCCAATAATGACAAGGTCATTAAGGATTCAGACCCTTTTGGAATAAAGGTTTGGGACTCTTCTCATTGGAAAGAATCCTGCCTCACTGACCTGAGAGCAAGATAACATGGAAAGAGTAGTAGAAAGAGGAGTGATAAATACTGATAAATATCAATGACACCCTCATAAGCACTTCCAGAACTGAGTGCTCTAGCAGCTGCACACAAATGTGTATATGTTACATATATATGTATATAATAAACATATATATATAATAAACTATTGAAATATCTATATTTCAATAGTTTGCTTATTAGGCAGCTAAAATAGAACAAGTGAGAAGAGTGAGTATATCCTAGCAAAAAGTTTGTAAGGAATTGTCTTCAGAGACATATCAGGTTCAGTTAAGGAAGAGAATGGAAAGAGCACATGAGGAAAAAGTTAAACTGGAAAGGAAATAATGTAGGAAATAAGACCATGTGCTTTGAATATGGCAGACGAAGGTTGAGTATCCATTCCACTATATACTAACTGTACATCCATGGGCAAGCTACTTTCTGAAGTCCAACTTCCTTATCTCCAATCTTAAGATGTTAGTTAGAATAATATCTACCTCATGAAATTTTTATAGGAGTGAATATAGCTAAATAAACAAGAGCAATAATATTTGGGGAAATAATAACCAGTGCCTGTAGGTATTATGGCAGATAGATTGTGTAGAGGAAAAAAAAAGATAATACAGAAGGGATTGTGGCACATGGGTAGTCTTGGTTAAGCCCTTGAGTCTCAATGAGAAAGAAGAATTAAGTTGGGAAGAACTTAGGTTTGATAAAAGGGAATGCCGTAAGGGGTAATATGGAAGACAGTAGGAGAAGGAAAATAAATGGGAAGTAGGGTAATTCAGGGAGAGAAACAAAACAAGAGAGGCTTTGGACACAGAAACAAACTGAGGGACTTGGAGGGAGGGGGGTGGGGGGATGGGAGAGCCTGGTGGTGGGTACTGAGGGCACCTATTGCATAGAGCACTGGGTGTGGGGAATGGGGAATGAATCTTGGAACACTGAAAAAAAAATATCTAAGTAACAATTAAAAAAAAAAAGGGAATGCCGAATAGGCAGTAACTTTTTATGGAAGAGTATGGGAGCAAGATGATATTCAAAATATCATTTTGTCACTGTAGATCACTGTAGAATTGTCTCATGCTGAGGAATTTAGCAATTTCTTCCTATTTTCAACCCACTGGGTGAGGCCAATGATAGGGCAAGCTAAGTATGTTGACTGATATGTATTCACAGCAGCTGTGTTTATATTGCATAAGTCTTCACCTTCATCCCTAACCAATGGAGGCATAATAAAGACCAACCAGCCACTTAGTAAGCCAAAAAGTCATGCAGGCATAAGACCTCTAATGGGACAAGAGAAAATGAGAATTTGGGTCACCTGAATCTTGGCAATAGTCAATTGATTCTGTATATATAAAATTTGGAAATTGAAATATTTATAAAAGATATTTATATTAGTATTTAGAAACATGGTAACATTACATTCTGTGTTAAAGCTATGTATCTTTTCCTCTCTACTTTCCCAACAATACAACATTCCATTTACACTAATAAAATTAATTAGGTGTTTTCATTGTTCAGTTTTTTTGCAAACTCCATATGCTCTTAGGATGATTAAGAAGATCATCTCAGGGATGAGTGGCAGTCTTCTTTGGCCACATGAGCTCAAGTTCTCTTCCTCTCCTTCCTCTCCTTCCTCTTCTTCCTCTTTCCCAGTGTGCCTTTCACTTTCCCTTTGATTGCGGGAGGAATCATTTTCTCCATTCTGTCCTCTTCTGGGTATGAAAACGTAAATGCTGAATTACTCCAACTTAGGTAACCCTTAGGATAATTTTTTAAGCAGCAGGAAACAGGGCTATCTGGCTGCGCAGATAATGATATCAGCTGCTTCCTTCCAAAACAACAGGTGCTTTGGCATAAAAATGTATATCATCATACTGAGATGATGACATCAGTTCATACTTCAGCTTAATTATAAACTACCTCCATTAATCCTCAAATAATTAAACATTTTGTGTGTGCTGCAAGGTGAAATGTAAAGTTAAAGGTGCCTGGCTCTTTATGACAGGGTTTTGAAAATGTATATTCTCCATAATGACTTTCTTTGTACACCAATAGAATAAAATTTGAAGTGTATTTCAAATAAAAAATTTTGCTTCTATCAAAGAAACATAAAGCATAAAATCATTAATGAAATATAATATTTTCATATGTTTGTATGGACTTAGAACCACCACAAGAAATGTTAATAGCTATGCTGACTATATATGTTAGGAATTAATAACAAAGTAATTTTAATTAAAATATTAAATATTTGAAGTTCCCTTATATTTCAATTTTGTATTTTTTAATTTTTTATTTTATTCTTTTTTGTATTTTTAAAATATATGTCAAATACTTGCATTTACATTTCATTAACAACAAATATTCAACCTAGTATAAGCTGATGCATACTATAAAAATTTAGTATATTAGATGTTTTTGATAAAAATGAAATAATTCCTTATGGTAATATTTGACTCATTGATTATAGATTCAATATTTAGAAATCTTAGTGAAAGGTTTTTGTTATATTATTTATAGCATGACACCCAAAATAGAAGTATATAACTTAAAATTTGTCTTGATTCAGTATAGAAGTGTAACAAATAAGATTACTGTATTTTCCTTTACCTTTAAAACATAGAGATGGCCCTCTTTAAAATAGTTGTTACCTTCATAAGCCAGATGTATTTCTAAGCAAATTACTTATATGGAATATATCCAAGGACATAGCCATATAAGACTCAATAAATTATGCATTTGTCATTTGTTATTGGGTAAGACTTAAGCTGACATCCTTGACATGCATACAAGTGTCCCAGCACTTAGTAATTACATTAGCAATTTAGCAGAGGTGATTTTCTGGGGGAATGAGAGAACGGTGGTTTATAAAATTGTTTTTTATCATAGAAGTAGGCATTTCCACAGATTTTAATTATTCACTATACATACATTAAAAAGTGCACCTTTCTTAGTTTATATTACAATTGATATAAATTCTGTGGAGTTCCCAGGAGCACATCATTATCCGTTTATCCTGAGGATGGCAT
The DNA here is from genome assembly GCA_004023965.1 of Spilogale gracilis. NCBI lineage: Eukaryota > Metazoa > Chordata > Mammalia > Carnivora > Mephitidae > Spilogale > Spilogale gracilis. The sequence goes on along the minus strand of PITA01003473.1, from coordinate 121,290 downwards.
AACAGCTGTACAAAGTTGTTCTTAAAAGGATTATTTTTTCCCATTTTTTTAAAATGTAACCAGTTAACAAGACTTTTTCTCTTGGTAGGCACACAGTGATAAATTCATACAAGAAGAGTTTTAGTCTTTACAAGTAAAAGTCAGACTGGAAATTTTCAGTGGATTTAGCTGGAACATTTGGGTGACCATATGGAGCTCTCTGTGGTGCCACGGGACCATGCAGCTATGAAATCTGATCACTATCTCCCCAGTGACAGCTGGGCCTTTACACCATCAGAAAATTTTCAGACTTCTAATTTGTCATAACTACCTCCTGTGGAAAGGAAATGTGTTATGTAGCCAGATACAAAAATTCTTAGTACCCAGCACTATAAACAGTTAATTCCTTAACCACATTTTGCCATTCACTGTTGCAACTCCTACACCAAAAACATATGGAGTCTTGTTCAGTTAGGGTTAGTCAGTTGCTCCACCCATTCAAAAAGCCATTCTCACGGAACTGTATCCAGAAAAAGATTCTGTCACAGAGCTTAGCATTTTAAGTACCTTTAGAGTTGCTCTCAAAAAAAGTCAGCAATGCCACTGAGAGGTTTCATCTTAGTTCCACTGGCCCTTATTGGTCTATTTAAGCCTAATGACTCTTCATTTGAGTAGTTGGACATTATGCTATGGCTCCCAGTCTCTGCTTCTTTCTACTTCGTGAGGTCGAAACTCCTCCAGCTGTGATTATTTCAATCCATCAGTAGCTCATGGGCTTATTAAGTATTCCTCCAACTACCCAAAGAGATAGAGCTGTTTTGCTCCTGTCCCTTTTTGACCATTTAACCCGAGTTTCTTCTTGGGAATTCCCTCATAATTATCCCCATCATAGAAAGAACTCCTAGGATGTAATTTGTATATTTTCTCAACTCAACTGTCATTGAAGATGCAACTTTAAAGTGACTTCAGCTTCTACTTCTGCTGACCAAATCCTGTTGTTTGGTAGCTTTTTAAATGGCAGCCTATTATTAGTTTTTCTAAAAAACCACCTGTTGTATTTGACTTTCTAAATGGATGCTCTACTACAGTCTTTAATTCAGTGTAATGAAGAAAGATTTTGTGCTGGTCTTTTCTTCCCCTTCCTGTTTATCTACCTTCATACTAGCTTTGCAGAGATTAGGATAGTACTTTAAATTTACCACCAGATGCTCCATATCTTTCATGACTTAAAAATCCAAAATTCATCCATGGTAATTTTACAGTATAATTGATATAAATAATAATAGCTAACTTCTACTCAGGTCTTACCATATGTCTGATATTAGTCTAAATACTTTAAATGAACAAACTCATTTATACTCTACAACATTCATATGAGATTGACAAAGTTGTTGTCCCTCTCATATTAGAGATGGGGAAGGTACCATTTGATTAATGTCACACAACTTATTAGTATCAGATTCAGGATTTAAATTCAGGTGTCAGGTTTGATAGCCAACTACACACCATGTTTGTTAGTAACTACGCAACATGTTATCTCTCAAACTAGGAATGTGGGGAATTACCTTGGCACCGAGATAAACAGAAAATACACAAACACAAATTCTATTAGTTCTGTTACTTTGAACTTGATCTGTGATACTAACAATGGCTTCCACTCTGGGAGTCTTTCCTTATTTTTAAGATAAAAGGATGAGAGTAGTTTTTGTTGTTTTTTTGTTGTAGTTATTGTTTGTTTGCAGCAATATGGGTAACTATAGTTTACAGCTCTTTGTAGAGGTACTGGTTATACTACAGACACCATTTTAATGCCATTTTCTTTAGTCTTCACATTACCAGCACAGGTGGTGGTACCAGTACCTTCACATTTCTATACACAGGTGTTTGGGGTTTTGTTTTGTTTTGTTTTGTTTTTGAGAGACAGAGAGAGAACACAAGCAAGTCTGAGAATGGGGCAGGGGTTGTGGGTCAGAGGGAGAGGGAGAGAGAGACTAAAGCAGGCTCCATGTCCATCATGGACTCAATTGTGGGGTTCAATCTCATGACCCTGAGACCATGTCCTGAGTGGAAATCAAGAGTCAGATGCTTAACTGACTGAGCTACCTTGGTGTTCCTACACACAAGTTTTAATCCAGCCAACCCAATGTTTTTTATTACTTATTTCTCAGGACTAAATTCTTCAGTATTTTTTCTTCATGATCTATATCAACATCAATTCCAAGCAAATTTTTGCTTTTAATTCCATGCATCTACTATCCTCACATGCCAAACCACTCCTGATTTATCCATGTCACTCTTCTTTCTCTGACCTCAACCAATTTTTTTGTCACACCAATCATTATACCCTAATACATATATTAGCCATTCTCTATTTCCCTTATTCAAATGAACATTACATTTACTCATGAAGTACTAACTCAGGGTTGAGTGGAGTCACTCAAGGTACCTCAGCTTGCCTTTCAGCATGGCCTTTAAATTGCATTTCAAAAATTCCATGTACTTTCTCTATTTATGGAAAATACCTAGCTTTGCAGCTTTACTTAATCCTTCCAGAAGGTCCACTCTTGACTGATTATGGACTTTACACACATTTGCAACATACCCTCATTGCAATATTTAGATTAGTATTTGAATGAATAACTAGGGACAGTAGACTAGCTAAGTGGACACATTAAAAGACTATCACAGTCCACCCCTTGTCAAAGGCATCTATCTCTTTGGAACACATCTTAGATCTTATTTAATCTCCAAATAAAAGCAAAAACAAAATCATATTTCTGTAGAACATAATACAGCTATCTTGGTTTCAACCAAAACCAAATTAAACCTTTCCTTAGAGGAGAATTAAAAAGTCCTTGGATGATGTTCACTCTCTTCCCTTGATATCCTGCAGTTTAAATGCTGTAAGATAAAGTTAACTGTTGTTAATGTATTTTATGTTAGATGATAAAGGTATATTAGAGGGAAGAAAGAAAAAAGTTTGGTTAATATATATCCCAATATCCATAACAAAATAAGGAAGAAATATTCATAATGATTATAATTTTTGTTTCTATAGTGATCAGTTGGTAACTGGTTGTATTTATCATTACCTTCTTCCATTACACATTCCATATTTCTTTTGCCCACAGGTCACAGTTTTCACTTGATGTTATGATTTAAAATTTTCATTCCTGATGGGTTTTAAGTCATTAGTGGTCCTTCCTGAGTTGGTCAAAATAGGTTTGTTTTTTTTTTTATTAACTTTAATCACAAGATATAGTGATACTAAAAGATACCATAAGTAACCCCTGAATTCCATACATAGTCTTCCTTAAGTCCACTGTGTAGTAGCAAACCAGTTTACCCTACACCCTAGCCAGCACAGTAACTACTTCTTTGCCTGTCAATTCAGGGGTATGAGCCAATGCAAACTGACTCTCTGACAGTCTCAAGTTTCACTTCAATGGAATCATTGTTATATCTTCTAGTAGAAGTAATTTTCCCTTGGGCATTCAGACAAAGCATAGTTACAGGGACAGGAAGCAACATTTTTTGCCAGTGGATCACTATGGTAAATAGTAAGTGGTGCCCTTCTATTCCTGATCCTGAATGTGTGACTCCTGCCTATCGGAGAAACAGCTTCATATTTTGGATGCTAATTAAGAGCATGTGCAGTATACTGGAGCTTTTCCAAAGCCTCAAGGTATTACCACCTAAGTGGCACTGTCAGTGAGTCTTCAAAAAGCCATTCCATTATTCTGGTGATCCAGTTGCTTCAGGATGATGGGGAACATGGTAAGACCAGTGAATTCCATGAAGCAAGGCATATTGATATACTTTATTCGCCGTGAAGTGAATTCTTTGATCAGAGCAATGGTATATGCAATGATATGCATAAGGTATTCTGTAAGTCCATGGATGGTACTTTTGACAGGAGCATTGTGTTCATGGAGGGTAAATCAATATTTAGTGTCTGTTTTAACAAGAACAAAGTGCTGCCTCCTCTATAATGGACATGGCCTAATGTAATCAACCTAGATAGCTGATCACCCTGGGGAATGAGCGCTATACCAGGGACTCAGTGTTGGTCTCTGATTCTGGCTGATTGAACACCTGATTGAACACTGTTTCAACAGGATAAAATAAAAGATTTTAAAGCAGAATAGCATTCTTTCCTGTACTCTCTGGATAGGCTCTGTTACCTCGCCTTTTTCAAGATCTGGAGGTTGCTTACATTCCTTAATTTATAGACCCTTTTCTCTGGCTTCAAAGCTAGCAAAAGTGGAATGAGTTGAATCCTTCTCACATCATTTATAAGGCAACCCTTTGTCCTCTTCCACAGTCACATCTCCCTGTGACTCTCTTCTCCTTGTCTTTTCTACTTTTAAGGACCCATGTGATTATAATGGGCCCATCCAGATAATCCAAGATAATCTGTTCATCAAAAGGTCCTTCATTTAATTGCATCTGCAAAATCTACTTTTCTATGTAAAATACCATATTTATATCTTCACAGATTAAGATGTGGATATATTTGGAGAGCTATTATTTTGCCTATCAGAGCTTACCTTTTGTACTGTAAAGATTCAAGGCCATTCTGTATACAAAATATATTCATCCTATTCCTTGGAAGGTCCACAATATTTCAACCCATTATAGCATCAACTCAAAGTCCAAAATTAGTATCATTGAAATAATCTACATTAAGTTAAGTATAATGCATCCTGGTGTAAAATTCCTTTCCATTTGTGGATCTATAAAACTAAAAAACAAGTTACCTGCTCCCAAAATGCAATAGTGGGACTGGAACAGGATAACAGTTATAGACATTCCTTCTCATAATGGGAAAAAATATAAGGGATAAAAGAGTCACTAATCCTAACCAATATCAAAACTCAGCCAGGCAAACACTATTAGGTTTCAAGATCTGGGAGTAGTGGTTCCATCCTCTGGGCCCCAGGCTCTATAATCTGAGTTTAAGGTTCCACCCTTTTGCCTTGAGGTTCCACCTTGTGAGTCATCTTTCCTTCTTTTATAAATAACAACATGTTTACTACTGAGGAGTTTTATCCATCTTTTCTCTTACTGGAAAATTTTGGTGATCAAAAGCTTTCTTTTATTTTGTCTTTTCTTGGTTCCTTTCAGTCCAAACTAACAGAATTTCTCCTGGAATAACATTCTGAAGAACTTTATGAATTTCCTATATATGTCCTGGAGATTCACTCCAGTAGATAAGAGTCTCCTCCACAGATCTTTCGTAGATAATCTCATCCCCACCTCACTGACTGAGGGAATATATGAATCACACATATCATGTGCTCTCTTCAAAGAATATTCATGTTATTAAATAATCTGACTTTTTAATCTTCCTGAGGTATTAGCTAAAGGTTGTACAGCCAAACTCTTGATTTTTCCATTAAAGCCTGCTTTTCTTTTCTTTTCTTTTAAAGATTTTATTTTTATTTATTTGACAGAGAGAAACACAGTAAGAGAAGGAACACAAACAGGGGAGTGAGAGAGGGAGAAGCAGGCTTCCTGCCAAGCAGGGAGCCCGAAGCGGGGCTCGATCCCCGGTCTCTGGGATCATGACCTGAGCAGAATGCAGTCAGTTGCTTAACCAACTAATCCACCCAGGCGCCCCAAAGCCTGCTTTTCTTATGAGGAATCTCTTAATTACATTCTTTTGCATTTTGGGAAAAGCTGGTATTTTCCCAAATCATCAAGTCCTAGTTTCTCTGCATTTAACAGTTCTTCCTCAATTTTTTTCTTTCTTTTTATATCTTAGCATAAGCATCAAGAAGAAACAATGCCAGAATTTTAACACTTTGCTTAGAGATTTTCTCAAATAAATATCAAATTCCCCCATCCACAAAACTTCAGAACATAATTGTGCTAAAGTTTCTGCTACTACATAGCAAGATTGTCCCTTCTTTAGTTTCTAATATCATATTTCTCATATCTTCCTGAGCCCTCACCAACAGTGCTTTTAACATCCATACTTCTACTAAGAGTTTGTTCATCAGAATTTTGGTGTTTTCTAAGGTAATTTAGGTTTTGTCTTTTATGGTCCTCCTATCCTTCAGAATCATTAATAGTAGAGTTATTAACACATATATTTCTACTAATAGTATGTTTAAGGCAATCTACTTTTAAGAAATATGTCCTTCACAATTCTAGCTTTTTCTCATTGCTTATTTTCACATTTTTAGGTATTTGTTACAGCAGTGTCATTCTTCCAGTTACCAAAATCTAGGCCAATCAGATTTCAACCAGAAAAGTAGAGCCAGGGGAATGTACATATCAAGAGATTTATTATAAGGACTTGGCTCATGTGGTTGAGGTCTAGATAAGCAAGTCTGAAACTATAGGGTAGGCCATCAGGAAAAACTAGCTGGAACTTGGGCACCACATGGAATTTTTTCTTCAGAGTAGCCTCAGCTCTGATTTTAAGACGTCTCAGCTAACTGAATTTAGTACATCCATATTATTTAGAATAATCTTAAAGTAAAGTGCCTGTGGTCTTTTATCACATTTACAAAATGCCTTCATAGCAACACACAGATTAATGTTTTATTGAGTAACTGTGGAATGTAGTCTAACCACCACAATATGTTAAGTTAATACAACTTTCCTTGTTTGAAGCCTTGCTCAGGCATTTACTAACTCAAACACCAAGGAACTTAATAAAAGATTCTAGTAACAATTTTCAAACATTTAAAAAGGAATAGTAACCTCTATCTGACATAGTATAGGGATGAACATTATAAATCATTGATTATAGTATCGGGCATATAGTAGATTTTTAATAAAGATTAATTTTCTGGTCTCTATGCTTCTAAAAAGTATACAGAGCCTGTGAAACTTGTTGTGGCTACTTCCAGAATAACTTGAAAAATGAGTTATGGACATTTAATTAAGACCCACAACATAATATTGCAATTATTTGTTTACTTCTGTCTCTCCGATCAGTCTGCAAAGTTAAGGGTTCTTTTTTTTTTAATATTTTATTTATTCATTTGACAGAGAGAGATCACAAGTAGGCAGAGAGGCAGGCAGAGAGAGAGGAGGAAGCAGGCTCCCCGCTGAGCAGAGAGCCTGATGCGGGCCTCAATCCCAGGACCCTGAGATCATGACCTGAGCTGAAGGCAAAGGCTTTAACTCACTGAGCCACCCAGGCACCCAAAGTTAAGGGTTCTTAAGCCATTTTTTGGTCTTTGTTCCTCCTATTTCTTGTCTACCTTTAGTAAGTATGAATCTTAGTGGAATAGCAATATGTGCAGTGTTTTCCATGATGACAATGATGATGATGATAATGATGATTATTTGCTATAGGGTGACAAACATAATTGAGCACAACATATTTGTCAGGCACTGAGAATATAAATCAACAGGGCAAGTCACTACAAGTAGAGCAGAGTCTGAGTGTGAGACAAATATTAAATATGTAAACTAACAGGGAGTAGTTAAAGTAACAGCAAAAGCCAACAGTTGTTAATTGTATATTATGTTCTCAGCACAATTTGACGCACTTTAAACTCTATTAATCCAATTAAAGAAAGAATATGAAGTCCTATGTTTAAAGCAAGATTAATGGAGGAACAAAAACTTTAGACTACATGAAAAGAAGCAAAAAATTCTACTAATCTATTTCAGAAGAATTATTTTTTTTAACCTCTATTTTAAAATTCTGTTAAAGGGTAACTTATGGTTCAAACATAAACAGCTATATTATTTTATAGTTTCTGAAAATTAAACAAAGTTGAACCTGTCTAACCTTACCTTTGAATTTATAAAGGAACAAAAATGACAGAAAAAAAATTTAAAGGTAAAGGATATTCATAGAAAACTGCTTATTGGCAGTATAACCAAAGTTCAACCTGAGTGCTTTTGTTGAACATGGCAACCAAGTGCAGAGCATTGCTGCTACATTGGAACTTGGTATGATATGGGATAAATCAAGTAAGCCCTAAGTACGGTGATTAAAATGAGATCCATTTACTGGTATATGTTTCCTGGCTTCTGCCACTGCCAGGATAATTGCCACTGCCAAGGCTTTATGTTCAATGAACTAAGTCAGCCAGTCCAAAAAGTCACATGATGATACTGCATGGTGCCAAGAGATGGGGAAAGTTGCTGGGGAGCCTGGGAGGAGGGAAAGCTCAGACAAATGAGCTTTTTGGCAAGATATAATCCCCTTTGGAAGGACCCCTACCCATCAAAGAGCATACTGCATTTTGCTATTAACAAATCTCAACTGTGTTCCTTTGCAGAAATCCCAGTAAGCTTTACCATCATTGATAATAGCTCTAATGGTGGCAAAAACTCTACGGATGAGTACCTGCTATCTCTAAAATGAGCATGCAAGATGACCATTACTCTCAAAACATTTTTTGTTGCTATTTCTCTCTTCAAAATAAAACTTTCCAAATTCCCTACTATCTTGTCATAGCTAACTAGTCCCATAATTTTTCTCTCACCTCAAACTTAGTATTTATAAAATGTGTAAAAAAGAGTGTATAATAAAGAATGATGGACAGATAGAATGAAGACTTTTTTTTATAATGGGATTTAAGTTTATTTGAGGCTGCATACTTGTTTTTGTCTCTTGTATATAGATGATTTGTTCTCTTGATTTTAATCCAGGGCCCCTAAGGACATTTTATTCACCTTGTACCTTTCCATAAAAATGCACACAAGAGTTTCTTATCTTCTTATTCCAATATTCCCTGAATAGAAATATTTTTCTACCAATTTTTTATTACTCTATTACTTTGGCATCTTGTTATGTATTGCTGTACTTGGTTTCTCAAAATCATGAGAATATGGTTGCTACAGACATTACTAAATATGTCTTTCATTTACTTAGCTGGCAAAAGATAGAGAATAAGAGTTGAGATTTAGCAAAGTAGACTTTGTAATGATAAAACTGTTTATAGTTTATATTTGAACATGAGCCCTGAATCCTTTGTATGATTTTTATAAAGTGTATTTCAATTTAATTTTCTTGCTAAAATATTTTACATGAAATTATAAATAGATATGGAAGCCCACATATTAAAAAACACCAATAGCTCCATTTAAGGAATTAATGTCTTAATATTAAGCATATATAAACATAAATTAAAGTTATTAAATGGCTTGTTCAATGTTAAATTAAAAGGGTGGAGTCATTTTCTCTTCTATATTGCTTAGAGAAATTGTGTTTACTCAAATAAAAGACAACATCTATAAGTACTAAGATTTGTTGTATAAAAATTCATCTTCAAAATCAATACTCCTCAATATTTTTTACTATTACAAGGAGAATTAATAATAATTTATAAACTACTTAATTAAAAACATTATCCCCCCCTCAAAAAAAGTGTAGCTCCTGTGTGCTTCTTGGCTGTTTTTATATCCATCTCTTATCCCTTCTTTATCATCATCATCCTACAATCAACATTTGACAAAAAAGTGGCAAGATATTCTAGGATCTATGGAAGTTTTTTTTGTTTGTTTGGTTGGTTGTTTTTTTTTTTTAAGAAAGAGAAAGCATGTATGTTCATGGGAGTGGATAGAGGGAGAGGAAGAGAGAGAATCTTAAGAAGTCTCCAGGCTCCACAGGGAGCAGGACTTGGGGTTGGATCTGCTGACCCTAGATCATGACCAGACCTAAAATCAAGAGACAAAGGTTTAACTGACTGAACCACCCAGGCACCCTGGATCTACAGAAATTTTAATTAAAATTCCCCAACTAATATCTTCTAGTAGTTTTTAAAGTTAAGGAGAAAGAGGTTAAACCTAGTAGAGTAGTCATGTTACTAAAGTATTAATTACAAAGTCCCAAGCGAGATTCATACCAGCTTTCTAAGCATTTCCCCCTTTAAGTCCCAAGTGAAGAAATGGATTGAATCTGTGAGGGAGATTTTCTTTCCCTGATTCTCTCTTCTGCACACTACCCACATCCAGGGGTTTGTGTCCTCTCCACACTTAAATTGCTATCTCTTTCCTCCTCCTTTGTATATAAGCCATTATTTGAACAATCCTGAAAAAACTATGTTCTTATAGAAAAATGTTTCTTCAGTGTTTTGTGTTTATTCTAGGTCATTGAAATTCCTGGGGTTCTTTCTCTTATTGTTACTAGCTGGCCTTTGCTCTTCACCTTGCTTGTACTCTTTTTATTCATTATTTCTTGACATGGGTTTGAATAAACGTCTTATTAGGAACAAATAATTCTTTTATTCTCTAAGTTTATTACCCTACCACTTTATATCTTAAAAATGGAAGAGTTTTGTTCCCTCTGCTTAAATAGCCTGCTCTCTGTTTTGTTAATCATATCCTCTTGTTTTCCCTGCGGTGATGCCCAGACACCAAAACACAATTTCTAACCATGACTTAACTTAATCAAGTGATTAAAATATTCATATTTTCCTTTGTTTTATTAACTGCAAGAACAAATTAATTCTACCTTTTGCCCAGGATTAAGTAGAGAAAGACAGAAAGCATGTACATAAAAGATTGAGAACATAAACATCTATTTGTGTAATAGTTATTACATAAAGATTTCCAAAGATTTGAGGTACCTCTGCTCCTATATCCAATTGGTCATTAAGTCTTACTGGCTCTTCCTCTAGGAGGCACCTCATCCATTTTCACTACTGCCTTCCACTCGGTACAAATTTCTAATACCCAACACCTAGCCTCCAAATGCCCCCACCTTCCATGCTTGGCTCCCTTTGCAATCCATTCTGCACATGCATTCAGGGAGAAAAGGTACATCTTGTCATACGTGAACATAGAATCCATCAGTAACTTCAGCACATTTTTAATTTCAGACTTACAGCTCTGTATAACCTTGCTGTGAATTTTTTATCTCTTTGATTTAATCTCATACTAGGTTTTCCTGTGCTCTCTGCTCTCAGTGGCCACCTGTCTACTCCTAGGACACTCTAAGCATAAAGTGTTCCTAGGGTTCTTCATGATCTTTTTGCTGGGCCCCATCTTAGCCAGATCAGTCCATCCCATTATCATTCAGAAACCACCTCATTTCTGCATCTGAGAGAAATCTACATGATCCATACTAAAGTAGGAATCCTCCCCTTTCAACCCAATTGGGTTGGCTCTCTATGCCAAAAGGCATCAACTAGTTTTACTGCCTTTAAAGCTTGTATCACCAGATCTTTCTTTATCCATTTACTTATGTTTTTTGTCTCCTCCTCTAGTATATAAACTCTATGAGAGTACAGCCTACATTCTCACTATTCTCTCTATCCCCACATCTGACACAAAGTATGTTCATTACAAATGGAAACAGATTCGTATGAAGAGGTTAGACCAGAGAAATTACACTAAGAAGCTATATATTATGATGATGGCTACAGTTAGGATTATGATTACTATTCTAATTCAGTACTAATAAAACTTACTCTGTACTGATATTTTAAAAATCCACAACACATAATGTTTAAAGTTATATACATATGTTAACACTTACTTAAAAAGGACTGGAAATTTGTCTTAGCTAATAAATGACCATACTTTATGACTTTTTGTAGTCCCCTTAGAACTGATGGAGCCTAGAGGAGGAGAAAGATAGAGGGCAGGTGAGGCCCTGCTGAGTGCATAGCTGGACAAAGTGTTCTTCTGATGCATTGGACAGGGTGGAAGAGACCTTCCCTCAAGATTTGCTCACTGGCCAGAGATTAGTTTGCCTTATGTTTATCCATCTGGGATGTGACAGCTAATTCATTTTATCTTTTAAAGAAATTACAGTTCTGGCACAGGTCTTAATGCTTTGCTCCTAAATCTTCCATTTTCAGTCTTGTTGAATGCTGATTATTCAATTCACTCTGAAAAAAAAAAAAATGGCAGATATTTTCCAAACCCAACTTACTTGAAACCTTGATTTTTTTTAGGAGGGATTTTAGGCCATATAATTCTACCCAAGCCTCTGGTTCATTCTTTTAAGGGAGTGAGAGAGGGAACTAAGGTAATACTATATTAGATAACAAGCATCTGTTCTTCATGGAATTTTGAAGAGTAGAAGTCTAGTGATCCTCTCTTGATAAGCAACTAAAATAAGAGTGCATGGTAGACTTTTCCTCTTTGTGGCAGGATGCCATAAGCATTCGTCAGTGGGATTCAGATCATTAAGTGCATCTTGGAAAATCTGTTATCAGCAGGAGAGTGGGGGAATATGATTCATCTGAAACTCACATAAGGTTTCAATAAAAGTCGGTAGTATATCTGATAGGCCAGATTAATTTATACTTGAATCTGGAAGAATGGCCTCAAATATCCATATTATACTATCTTTACCTCATGATAGAGAATGCTACTTTTTTAATGTTATTCACATTGTTTTCTTCTATTTTAAATTATATAGAATGTGTATATAATTATGCAGTTCATCATCCTAAAACCTCTTCACACTATCCCTGATTCTAACTACATTTTTTTTATCATGGAAAAAATTAAAAATCCCTCTAATATATTTATATTATATGTTGATATATCATATCTATATATGTATATATCTATATCTATATATACCTCTCATCTGGATGAGATATAGAGATATATTTGTTTTCCAGTTTTAGTTAAGATATATGGCATCTTCAGACTATGTACTCTGTCCCAAATCCATCTCCTACATTGCATTAATACCTAGAAAGTTACCATTGCCAGTCCCAGCTGAGGGCATAATGAATGTGAAGAATATACAATTATACTTAACAAAAACAAGGGCTACTCCTGAAGCAAGCTTGTTATGACGACCATCACTCCAAATACAAGTTATTTTGTGCCAAATGGCTTTTATGAGTTGTTCTTTATTATTTCAGATGTCCTGATGACCCAGATGGTAAGAAAAATGTCCAATGACTTCTAAATAAACCTAGAGAAGGCAAGCCTTCCAAAACACTCACTACCATCAAAGACACTTTAATCTCTGAAGTCTTAGGCTTAAAAAGATCAAGTTTCCAATTTATGGCTTATTAACTTTTATCCTTCAAGATGTTCTCAGAAATAAGACCTGACACATTTCAACAATTGATTCTTTGGGCAAAATTACTAGATGGAACTTTTATATTGGATCAGCATGCCATTTTTTTATAATAAATGAATTTTAAACATTTTTTAAGCAATTGAGATGCCATTCTAATTCATTTTTTTTTCACTGTTTGGAACTTCTGCAAAGCTCAGAAAATGATTTACATAAAAATCAACTCTCAAAACAGAAAGTTTTTCTTTTTAAGCAAGCACCTGAAATCAAAAGTTACCTAATTCATTAACCAGGTAAATGCTCAAAAAGCCTCTCCATCAGAGTAGATATATTTAAAATATTTGTATTTCATGTGGGCATTGATATGATTATAGTTTAGGCTTCAAAACATTGATGCTTTCTATTCTTCTCTCTTAGTCTCGTGTGTGTGTGTGTGTGTGTGTGTGTGTGTGTGTGTGAGAGAGAGAGAGAGAGAGAGAGAGAGAGAGAGAAAGAGAGAGATAGAGAGTGAGAGAGAGAGAGAGAGAGAGAGAGAGAGAGAGAGAGAGGGGACAGAAGCTCCCAGTGAGAGAGAGAGAGAGAGAGAGAGAGAGAGAGGACAGAAGCTCCCAGTGAGAGAGAGAGAGAGAGAGAGAGAGGACAGAAGCTCCCAGTGACTTCAAGGCCTCTGAAGAGGAAGAGAAAATATTTGTCTTTACTAATCTACTATTATGGGATATTCAAAAATATGCATCTATAAAAGCAGGGCAAGTTAAGGGCATAATAACGGCTTTTATTTTCCAGGGCTCTTTCTGCTTCTCTTTGTTTTTTAGCCTTTGATGTTGTTTTTTGTTTTTTGTTTATGAACAAATGCAACATTTTCCTTTTAGTTTCACATGGTTCTTCTAAGTTTATGGAATTATCAGATTGTTCTATCACAGGACTGATAACTAAAGAAAAATTACTTTTATCACTTTCCAAAATAACAAAATTTTGCAGCCACTGACTTATAAAAACTCATTCATTTTCATTTAATGTTGATGTTTTCTGGACAAAAAAGGAAACCCCTTTTCTTCTTCATTTAGAAACACTTTCCATTACCTATTCTTTCTCTTGTTTCATAATTATGTTTGCTTCTTTAAATGGCAAATGTTTAGGGTATTCATCAGGTTGTTTTCTCAAGCTATTATAATTTTACTAAAAAAATTAATGGAGTGGTTTAAACATCATCATTATCAAACATAATAGGCTTCACTCAGTAATCCCTTTAAAGCTTACCATGAAGAAAATCTACAGGTTGTCTACTCTGAAACTTGTCAGGTCTCTTCTTCCTGGTACATATACGTATAGTTCATTGCTTTCTCTCAAATGCTGAACAAATGCACCTATTATAGCACTCACATACTGATCATAATGGTTTATTTTTCTGTCTGTCTTCTCCATAACTCTGACCTCTGAATGGTATGGCTCTTGTTTGTTTGTTTAATGCATTTATATATTGGAACCAGAACAATGATTTAATGATTCACATATACAAGGCAATAATTAAATATTTGTTAAAATAAGTGTTTGAATTTCCTTGTTTTCACCTTTTTCTGATTATAAAATAATAAACCTTACTATAGATTATTTGAAAATTAGCTAAAATACAAAGAGATGATTCATCTAACTCTATTGTCCTAAAATAGCTACTGCTATATTCACATCTTAAGTTTTCTTAATTGAATTTGATATGTGGCTAAGATAAATAAACAAGAGCTTCCACAACCCTGAAATGCCCCCCTTTCCTGTCCTTGACTGTGTATGTTACAACTTATTTGACAGATTATGTACTCTTGAAGTTTCTCTTATTTGCTGGCTCTATTGAGTTATTTAAAATGAATTTTGTCTGCATTTATTTTAATTTCTTTATGTGCAACAAATATCCATTGACCTCCTGCTGTGTTTTAGGTAATACCTAGCTCTGAAAAAAATAATATTGAGCAAACATACACATTTTTGCCTTTGCGAAACTTAGAGATAGGAGAGCAGATATTGACAGATAATTTATAAAAGGAAAGATTAAGATTTTAACTTTAAAAGAATAAGTCATCTCTAGGTGGTTGAAGAAAAAGAAAACATGGATAATCTGCATTGTTCATAATGTAGACATTCAGGAATTGTCTGTGCTTGAACATCTGCCAAGGTGACTACACTAAACAACAGATTTTCAATGTAGGTAAAACAGACTTCTATTGGAAGAAGATACCATCTAGGACTTTTATAGCTAGAGAGGAAAAGTCAGTGTCTGGCATCAAAATTTCAAAGGACAGGCTAACTTTCTTGTTAGGGGCTAAGGCAGCTAGTGATTTTTAAGTTGAAGCCAATGTTCATTGATCTTTCCAAAAATCCTAGGGTCCTTGATTAAGAATTAAGTCAAATCTACTATGCCTGTTCTCTATAGATTGAAAATCAAAACCTGAATGACAGCACATTTATTTGCAACATGGTATGGCTTATATGGTAAGAGATATATAACCCAGGAAAAAGTAAAAGATTTCTTTCAAAATATTACTGCTCATTGACACTGCACCTGGTCAC
Source organism: Spilogale gracilis (assembly GCA_004023965.1). NCBI lineage: Eukaryota > Metazoa > Chordata > Mammalia > Carnivora > Mephitidae > Spilogale > Spilogale gracilis. The sequence continues at coordinate 105,788 of PITA01003473.1, read as the reverse complement.
AAAGAGCTCTGATGGAGATGTACAATGAGATGAATGTTGTTTTCATACCTGCTAACACACATCCATTGCACAGACCAAGAATCCTAGAATAATTTCTACCTTCAAGTTTTAGTATTCAAGAAATACATTTTGTAAGATAGATAGTGATTCCCCTGATGAATCTGGCAGAGTAAACTGAAAACTTCTGGAAAGGACTCCCCATTCTAGATGTCATTAAAAACACTTTTAGTTCATGGGAAGAGGTCAAAATATAAATAAAGAAGTTGGTTCCAACCCTTATGGGTGACTTTGAGGGGTTCAAAACATTAATAGAAGAAGTAACTGCAGATGCAGTGTAAATAGCAAGACAACTAGAATGAGAAGTGGAATCTGAAGATGGGACTAAACTGCTGCCCTCTCATATCAAATTTTAACAGAACATGAATTGCTTTTTATGGATGAGTGGAGAGAGTGACTTCTTGAGATGAAAACTACAACTGGTGAAGATGCTATGACGATTGAGGAAATTAATACAAGGGATTGAGTATGTTACATAAACTTAGTTGGCAGTGCAGTAGCAGGGTTTGAGAAGATTGACTCCAATACTGAAAGAAATCTACTTTATGGGTAAAATGCTGTCAAATATAATCACATGCTACAGAGAAATTGTTCGTAGAAGAGTCAATGGTTGGGCAAAATTCACTGTTGTCTTATTTAAGATAATAGCCACTGCCACCCCAATCTTCAGCAACCAGCACTCTGATTAGTTAGCAGCCATCAACATAAAGGCAAGACCCTACACCAAAAGATCTTGACTTGCTGAAAGCTCAGATGATAGCTAGCATTTTTTTCAGTATTTTTTAATTAAGGTGCGTACAGTTTTCTGACATAATGCTACTTCACACTTAATAGACGATGCATTGTACAAATACAACTTTCATATGCACTGGAAAACCAACAAATCAATTTGCCTTGCTTTATTTGGATATTCACTTTTTTGCAGTAGTCTGACACACAACCAGCAATATCTCTGAAGTGTGTCTATGTTACCAAAGAGCTTTACAAATTTATACCCAACAGCAATGTGTAAGAGTTCCAGTTGCTCCAATTCACCACTGACACTTGGTTAACTTTTAATGGGGTATAGTAATAATTTACAGAGATGATACTGGAATTAAAATCTATAATAAGGAATATATCTCCATGAATAGCAGTCATAAGAATTTTAGTTTAAATGTTTAACATTGGTTGATACGCCCTTCCTGCCCACCCCCCACAGTTTGGCATGCACACAAACACAAAACCACCCACATACACCAACAACTGAAATAACAACAAAAAGTGCATTTGCTATTCCTGAAAGAACCCTTGATTTCCCATTGCACTTTAGGAAAAAAAAAATGCCATGCATTTGTATGCTTAGAGAAATTTAGGCAAAAAGCAAAGGATCCTATTATCTTTAAGAGGAACATTTTAAAGTTTCAGAAACCACCTCTAGCCAGTGCTTTCAAAGTCAACTCAAAATGCAATGGTATGTGCTGAAAACATTCATTAGTCAGGCACACCATGAGTTAAGTCCTTACTTCTAGGAATCATTTCTAATCATTTGTAATTAGAGTAATGCTTTTGAAAGTGTTTGCATTGCTAACAATGAGGAGTTGAAACTCTCTCTTCTGGGATAGAGAGCAGATGGTGTCACTTCATTTACTTTTTCCCGTTCGGCAGGGAAGACTAAGGGATTTAACTTGTCTTTTCCATCTCTCCTGCATGGGGTTTGGATAGTTGTCTAGTCTGTGGTCATAGCTCTTGGCTCAGCTATTTCTTGTCCAGTTCCTTTTGTTTGATATTACTTTGATCTTCACCCAATATCAGCAATGCCTTGCTTGGATGACTCTCTCACTCTAGCTCTTACTCTTTTCCTTGGCAGGAGTATTCTTTTCTTTTGGTTGTAAGAATCTGGCCAGTAATGAGGTGGTAAGCTCCTGTCGAAGCAGCAGGAGTTGTCAGTGCTCCTTTCTTTCATTAACTTTCTTGGGCTGTAGCCACAACAGCAAGACTTCAGGGACTGAGAATTTAACCTTCTCTAGCACTGATCATTTTTCCACATGGATTCACATGGCCCCATAGCCCCTTGGCCCCTTTCACCACCTCCCTCCCTTCACCCTGCTTTTTATAGATTATCCTGAACTTTCTGTCCAGTGCTCTCCAGGGCCACCATGAAATAATACGCTTGAATATCTCCTCTTTTTTTTTTTTTAGTTAATTACCTTTTATTCATTGTTGTTAAATGAAGAGCACATTCATACAGCTTGAACAAAAAGTGCTGAAATTTCAGATAACAGCTGTTGCAAATTATCTTTTTTCTTATGAAATAAGCAAGTAATTGGTAACCATACTTTGTACCATACTGTCATTTAATTTAATCCTAGTAGAAGGAAAATCATTGTATTCTTCTACCTAATATGGATGATTATATATATTACTATATATAACATATAGTGTGTATATATATATATATGATATAATTAGAAAAATTCCTATCTCTTCAAATAGTGGCCATTCACTTAAATAATAATATCACTCTCCACCTGATCATTTTAAAAGAAACAATGTTTTGATATACTTATTGGGGAATTTGGCTGACTTAATAATGATAGTAATAATAATATAATTAACAGTAATACCAAGAATGATAGCAATGGCAATAAAGCTATCATGTTTTAGATGCCTACTATGTGCCAAATATAGTGGCAGATATTATGTGTTTGTGTGTTTGTGCAAACTTTATAATTCTCAGATAAAACTTGTATGACAGATACAATCATGTCCAGTTTACAGATAAAGGAAATGCACAAATTTCATGCCCAAAGTTAGACATACTATGGATGGTTCCTCTCTTCCATCACTTCCCATATCCCCCTCCCCAATCAATCTGATGTTCTTTCAGATTTAGCTGTCACACGTATCCTCAATATTCATTTACCATCCCCAATATGAGTATTCATTTGTGCATTTTGAGCATTTCCCGAGAGTAGATGGATATAACCTATTCTTGGACCTATCATTATAAGCCATACAATGTTGAAAGACTAGATTTGCTTTGTGTTTCAAGCTTATTTTGAAATAATTTCTGCATATTAATGGAAAATCCAACTTCACTGGTGCTTTGTCTTATTACAGACTGATATATTTATTAAAATCACTCATGGATTATGCATTTGTGTTTATGGGATTACAGGATATAGAACTAAAAGCATGTGTTTTATTGGCTAGTTTTAACTTACAGTATTTCCATTAATCTCCAGCTTGCCATTAGGGACCACAGTGATTTTCCATTCTTTAGATCTATATTGACATCAATTAATATGAATACAGAAAAATGTCCATACTAGGTACTACTTTCTTAACATGTGCTTTATAATAGTTTCTTATTTCCTGGTCTGTCAGTTACTCTAATGTTCCTTCATTTTTATAGATGCAACTCTCTCATGTTCATATTTGCTGATGGATATATTTATATATTTTTTACCACTAGCCATCATGGGCTTTTAGTTAGCCATGGAAAATTAAAAAGCAACTCAACATACTGCTCTTTATCTCTTACTATTTGACAGCACAAGCAAAATGCCAATCTCAGTCAATTCAGCTTCATCAAATGGTCTACTGGCAGCTTAAACTGGTGGCATGGGCACTGTGGCAATCACCTTCACGGCCAGAAAATGAATTCAGACAAGAATACATAAGGAGTTTCAGATTATAAAGACATAAAATTATAAAAACAAAGGTAGAAATTGTACTCAAAATATTTCCCTGTAATCAATGGAGATGTTTCCTGTAAGGAGATGTAAGGTGTTAAAATATTCCATTTATTTCAGTTCAATTAAGATAATAAATTTTAAAAAGGCAAAAGAATTCATTATATTTCTAAAAATTACAGGCAAATGACTCCAAGTTTAAAATAAAAATGATATTGTCAAATTATAATTTTTTTTTAAAGATTTTATTTATTTGACAGAGAGAAACGCAGCCAGAGAGGGAACACAAGCAGGGGGAGTGAGAGAGGGAGAAGCAGGCTTCCTGCCAAGCAGGGAGCCGGATGTAGGACTCGATCCCGGGTCTCAGGGATCATGACCTGAGCCGAAGGCAGTCGCTTAACCAACTGAGCCACCCAGGCGCCCCAGATTATAATTTTCAATGGTTAATCCCTTTAATTCATTTCCACAGAATCATTGGTTCTGTTTTAAGCAATGGGGCTCAAGGAATTAAAAAGCAGGCATAGTGGAAAGAAACTTGGAGTGAGATCAAGAGAACTTGGCTTAGTCCTTGATCTCCCACTTGGCTCTTAAGGTCCCCAGGTGACCTTGGGTAAGTACCTCATTTTTATGGTCCTTCCTTTTCTGTGCAATAAGGGATTGGGGGAAAATAAAACTGTTTATGTTCTTTTAAGCTCCAGATATTTATGATTATTATCTTTATCAAAACTGGAATTTACTAAAACTTTAAGTAATTCACATTATGCATTATTTGTCATGTGAGAAGAGCAGAAACCTGAGGGAAATTGCCTAAATTATTAGAAACAATGACTACTCCTTCATTATGGATAGAACGAATTAAAGATGACTGGTTTTATGATCTTGACACTTCCCAGCTGAAAGCCCTTCAGTGATTCCCTATTGTTCCTTAAAATAAAGATGAAACTCTAACCTGGCCTGCACAGCCCCCCTGCTGTTTAGCCCCTGTGTTAGTTGAGGTAGGTCAAAAGCATAATGGATCAATACAATGGATGTGTATATCTTGTTTGGCTAATAGTCCACTGAAGAATTCCTGTTGGCAGGCTATTCTTCTAACAGTACCCCAGGAGCCTAGGTTCTTCCCATCTTATGGCTTTGCCTCCTCCAAGGATTTATAATTTTTTGTATTTAGCTGACAAAGGGAAAGATGGCTTAGGCCTTGGCTCAAAAGTGTTACTCATTATTTGTACTCACATGCTATTAGTGGGAAAGAGTCACATGAACACACCTAAGTGCAAGGATAAAACACTGGGAAATACAGTGTTGATGAATATCTAGGAAGAGGATGAAATGACTTTGGGTAGAGAGGTAGCAGAGCTTAATTTCCACTTTAGTGAAATCATACTTAACTTCTTTCAATTCCTAGAATGCCTATATTCCCTTCTGCCCCTGGGCCTTCTCCTAGAATCCTTTCCCCATTCACCTGACTCCAGCTCTTCTCTCTGGTCTCCATTGGTGGTGACTTCCTCTCTGGGCTCATATGAGATTTTGTTTCTCTTTGATTGAGCCACCCAGTTGCCCCAAGATTTTGTTTCTATTTGAACTTGTACCTTATCATAATACAGCAGTTTATTTCAATTAATTATATGTTTTCTCTGCTAGATTCTATGATACTTGAAGGTAGAGACCATACTTTTTCAGTGTTCGACTCAGGATTGATGGGGAAAAAGGCAAGAATAGGAGAGGAAAAGGAAAAGAAAAAGATGCAGAGCATGAGAGCTGGAGAAAACGTAGGAAGTAGATAAGCTACAGAGTCGGGTGTCTTGTGTTTTTGTTTGTTTGTTTGTTTTGTTTTTTCTTCACTGAATAGATTAGTTATTTTGGCATGGTATTGTCAGATAGAAAAAATGTCCATCATTCTTTACAGTTATAAAAATATATAATATTTTGTTGTATTAGTGTAGACTATAACAACTTCTCTGGAAGGACAAAGAAACATTAATTCTAAAGGAACGGGGATGCATCTCAAAACATTTTTAGTGCCCCATTCTTGTCTTGCATCTCAGCAGTGTTCTTTTAAGCACCACCAAATGCTTGCTGTCTTATTCACTCAAAGAATTCACAGGGCTTCTCTAATCATCTTCATTGAATAGTAACTTTCTCATTCTCACTGTGAAATTCTCAGGCTTTGAGGTGAGAGGCTGTATCAGAAGAATGGAACCACGATCAGAAGCCTGGTTTGCTCTGAGAGAATTATTTGGAGATTTGAAAACACAAGCAGCAGAACTACCCTTAAATTACTGTGAACCTGTCTCTTTAAAATATCTTACAACCAGAAAGCTACACTGTTTCTAATTTACACTTACAAATATATGTGTAAAATTTCTTTTTGGTTTCATGAGGAAATGTATTGATAGAAATTGCTATATGGTGAATGAAGCAGGTGTGTTGTCTTTCAAAAATAAACATGGAGAAAGTTTAGCAATGTGACAAGCAGTATTTCTTGAAACTTGAATTGTAACACATATTAAGAACCACACATAAAGGTAAGAAAATAAATAAAACTCTACATTGATGATTTTATTGTCATGTAATACAAGTCAAATCATCTAAAACTAGGTAATGTATAAATTAGACTACTGGGCTTAATGGACTTCCGGAAGAAAAAAACCACACAATCATTTAAAAAATAATTTGGGAAGTGTTCTGTTTCAGATATGAAATTAATTAGTTTATATGGTGTATCTTAGGCTTCAAATTCTCACAGAAGTAGTTGACAAGTATATCTCAGAAAAAATATTGAAATATGAATTTTTTTAATAAATGAAAAAATGCAGACTTCATGAGTCACCAGAGGTTTCCACATCAGTGTGGAAAGCTGCAAAATAAATCAGGAGTGGCAGACTTCTATTGGTACTACCCATAGTCTATGCCTGGCATGGGATGGATTAAAAATTTAATGAAAAACATCAGCTGTGTTTCTTATACACATCAGAGAGTGGGATTGTTAGCCAATCTGAAAAATGTTTTTCATTTAATGGGGAGGTTAAGACTATTTACATTTATTGAAAGTAACAATATGTTCATATATAGTCATCCTATATTATTTTAAAAGTTATATATATACATATATAGGCATAAATATGAATACAAATATAAATATACAAAAAATCAGTTTATAAGTAATGGCTTATGACTACTAAAATCTTAAGGAATATAAGTAGTTATAGCACTTAAGTACCCAGACAATATTTCAGTTTATTAACCTCAGAGTTTTCATTGTTTTAGGTAATTAAAACTTGACCTCCATTTATTGACTGGTCAGTCCAGCTAGATTCAGATGCCCACTTTCTGTTTTAATCTTGTATTATTTGTCTATCTTGGATCCAAAGAGGAGAAAGCTGAGAATTCAGTTTTTAAGAAAATTACCCTAAGTTTTAGAATTATGCCATATAATTTTTTTTTTTTAATTTGGAGAACCAAACTCTCTCTTATTTTTACTTTGGAGCTGAGAAAAATGAAGCTCGAGAAACTGAAGTCTGAGATAAAATGGATACTTACTCTGAAAACCAGGATTTTCCTTTCATTTTCAAAGGCTGTTTTCCTAAGATATCTTCATTATTTGAATTTAGTTTAAAACAAAATGTTAACCCCTTTAAAAGGAAAGAAAAATCTTACATTTTTAGACTACTTTATTTCCATCCATTTAATCTGTCAGCATGTAGACAGTTGTTTCAGATATTTAGCTACTTTGAGAAGGTATTATTTACATTTCTCTTGAATGACAAAAACAAAAACACAGTATACAGTGATATTTTAATGAGACCAATGTCATCTTAAATATTCTAAAAAAAAAAGACAAAGAGCTTTTGTACTTAACACTAAAAAAACTAATTCTGCTCTGCCTTTGCACCTGCTTAAAAGATTTTACTAGAAGAAATGGAATTGAAGATAGTTGCCTTTTTATTAAAATCAGCTTAATAGTTCTTAGCACCACCTGTTACCACATTGTATAATCCATCTTTGGGTACTAGATTTTCTCCAGATGTTCGGCTTTCTATTGTCTTGGGGATAATGGCTTTATTGATTGATTGATTGATTGATTGACTTAATTTTACCATCCAGTGAATTATAGGTCACATGATATGCAAAAGAAAAAAAATTACTGTTGATTTTGATGAGTCTACTTTTAGACTTAAATAGCAAGCCAATATGGTATTTCTGAGAACACGAAATAGATAAGTAGAAATTTACTGATGTAAACAAATTCTATCAAGCTAATCTTAGAAGTTCCCCCAGGAGTCTATTTTAAATATCTTATTCTTACAGGTTTTTGGTTTTTTTTTTCCTGGAATTGTCCACTGTTTTTATGCAAGGATAGTATTGTGCAAGTTTAAATTAATTACACAATTATACCAAAGCTTAAGATAAATGATCTGTTGGTTTTGTCTGTTATTTGACAGTGAAAGCACAACTCAGCATACAGATTATTTTCACAAAATAACCTATTGCATGACCAGGCAATATATTTTTTGGTGAATTTTAGCCAAGATAAAACTCACGTTGTAGTTCTTTTTAAATTGGACTGTTCCTTTCTATGAACAGAAATAAGCTAAAGATGTCAGAATCATCATCTCAGGTAAATAAGGTTGGTCTCTTTATAATTATTTTTTTCCTGAATTTCTTTTTTTAATTAAAAAAATTTTAAACACTTTACTTATTTATTTGAAAGAGAGATTGACAGTACACATGAGCAGAGGAAGGGACAGAGGGAGAGTCTTCCCAAAATTTCTTAAACCTGTGTGGCAATTATGTTAAAGCAGCATTCTACAGAAGAGTCACTAAAAAAAGTGGACCTATGATGTAAATAGGTCATATTAGGGCATAGCATTATACGTGTCCTTTGTCAGCTATTGGGGAATTTGAATTTCTGTTTATTAGACAAGCCCCTTATTCTGATTAGTTGGCCTGTAGAATTTGGGATAAGTATATCTCTACTAGATAGAGTATAAGGGGACCTGTTTTCTGCTTCTGTGAGTTTTAAATTAAGTCCAGTCTTCCTCAGAATAAAATGAAAACAGTGTTGATGAGATGAAACCAACCTACAGAGGCGAACCAAGGTTTAAGATTTGAAAGTTGGTTCATTCAGACTCCTTTCAAAGTTGCTTTCCCTTTAGTGTGCTGCTAATAACGAATGTTCAGTACTTTATGGAGGTTCCCTGAAATTTGATGACTAACAGTATTCAGAAGATTCCGCCAGCTTTCAGTGCCCCAAGCACCGAAACTCATTGCCTTTTATAGCTTTAAAATGGGGGCCAAGACAGTACGCAAGCATCTAACATTAGGTAATTCCTGATTGCACTTCTTTATTCTGTTCCTTTTATGGTTTACTGTCTTGTTGAAACTAAAGGAAATCTGAGCCTTGTAAGTATGTGAGTTATGGTAGTATATGAGTTATTTACTCTGATTTGCAGAAAGATTTAAGAGCTTTGACTGGCCTAGTCCTTTCCTATTGCATTAAGACTGCCTATTCAAATAATCAATTTTAACTTTGGTACTTTCATTTGTCATCCAACTTTTCTAATTTAATAACAGTATCTTGGGTGGGAGAGAGAAACTTCCTTGGAAATAAATTATTAAAGAAATATAGGTATTGTATATATTCATTTTATAAAGGAAAAACCACAAAAACATATGAGAGAGATATTTGAGATAAGAGATCTCTAATGTTCTACAAAAAAGTCGGGGGCGATGGGGATTTTTAGTTTAGATAGTTAAAAAAAATTTTACAACTCAACTGAGGACACAAACAGGACTTCTTACATTTAAGTAAGATTTGATATTACAAGTTAAATGCAGAGATTAACTCTCATTGCGGTACAGATTTTAGGAGAGCAGGAAGTAGAAACAAGTTGTAATTCAATAAAGGGAAACCACTTATATGAAGTGTTTTTATATATATGATTAAAAACATTTATTCAGTTCATACTATCTCTGTGTGTCAGATTCTGTGCTAGGACCTGGGACTATAGACTTTTATTTAGTCAACAAATTTATCTTGAGCCCTTACCACAAGCCAAGCACTATTTTAGGCACTGGAGACAATAATAGAAAGAAGAAACAAAAATTCTAGGCTTCATTGAACTTATGTTCCAATTGGAAAAGTCAGACAAAAACACAATGTATGAGTAAACTTTAAAGTTTATTATGTAGGGAGTACAAGTGAGAAAAATAAAGCAGAATAAAAGGAATTAGGAGAGTAGGGTGCCTGGGTGGCTCAGTGGGTTAAAGCCTCTGCCTTTTGCTCAGGTCATGATCTCAGGGTCCTGGGATTGAGAGCCTGTTTCTTTCGTTCTCTCTGCCTACTTGTGATCTCTCTCTCTGTTAAATAAATAAAATATTTTTTTAAAAAGTACTTAAAAAAAGGGATTAAGAGAATTGAGGGATTATAATTTGTTTAAACTGAAGTATAAATTTGTGCAGCCACTACAGAGAACAAATAGGCTCTTAAATTAAAAACAGGGGCACCTGGGCGGCTCAGTTGGTTAAGCCTTTGCCTGTAGCTCAGGTCATGATCCCAGAGTCCTGGGGTTAAGTCCTGTATCGGACTCCCTGCTCAGTGGGGAGCCTCTTTCTCCCTCTGTCTCTGCTGTTCTCCCTGCTTCTGCTTGCTCTCTCTCTGTCTCAAATATAAATAAATAAATAAATAAATAAATAAATAAATAAATAAATAAATAAATAAATAAATAAATCTTTAAGATTAAAAATAGAACTACCATATGATCCAGCAATACTACTTTTAGGTATTTATCTGAAAAAAGAAATGAAAACACTAACCAACAAAGACATAAGCATATTTATGTTCATTGCAGCATTATTTACAATAGCCAAGATATAGAAACGACCCAGGTGTCCATCAATAGGTGAATGGGTAAAGTAAATGTGGAGAATACAGTCAAAAATATTGTAAAAACTGTGTGTGGTGACAGTAACTTGACATAGAAACTAAGAGCTGATTCTTTGAAAAGATAAACAAAACTAACAAACCTTTAGACAGATTCATCAAGAATAAAGAGGAGCCCAAATAAGCAAAATCAGAAAGAAAAGAGGAGATATTACAAAGAATATCACAGAGGGGCATCTGGGTGGTGCAGTCGTTAAGCATCTGCCTTTGGCTCAGGTCATGATCCTGGAGTCCCAGGATTGGGCTCCCTGCTCTGGGGGAAGCCTGCTTCTTCCTCTCTCACTCCCCCTGCTTGTGTTCCCTCTCTGGCTGTGTTTCTCTCTGTCAAATAAATCAATAAAATCTTAAAAAAAAAACCAAAGAATACCACAGATACACAAAGGATCATAAAAGACTACTATAAACAATTATATGCTAACAAATTGGACTGCCTAGAAGAAAAGGATAAATTCCTGAAATATACACTCTTCCAAGACTTAATCATGACAGAATAGAAAATCTGAATAATCTTACCAGTAGCAGTGCGTTTGAATCAATAATCAAAAAACACTCAAAGAACAAAAGTCCAAGACCAGATGATAGCACAAGTGAATTTTACCAAACATTTGAAGAATTAATACTGATTCTTTTCAAATTATTCCAAAAACGTGAAGATGAAGGAATGCTTCCAAACTTATTCTACAAAGCCATCATTATTCTGATATCAAAACCAGACAAAGACACCACAAAAAAGAAAATTATAGGTCAGTATCCCAGGTGGGGAGAGTAGTAATTTTAAATGGTGTGGATTCAGCAAGGGCTCTTTGCAAAAGGAACAGCCAGTGTTAAGGCTCTGTGGTATGAACATGGACAATTTCAAGATCTGCAGAAAGACAGAAAAGTTGGAGTAGGGGAAGCAAAGGGGAAAGTATAGAAGCTGGGAAGTAGTAATGATGTATCAGATCATGGAGCATTGTAAGAATTTCAGATTTTACTCTGAGTGAAAGAACACCATCAGAAGGTTTCAACAGAGGGTTTAATTTAATCTGATTTAAATTTTAAAAGGTCCTCTTTGCTGCTGCAATGACTTCAGACTGTGACAGGGTGATGTGAAAGGGCAGCTAGGAAAGAGTGGAAGCAGAGAGTTTCATTCTCCTGAAGGGTCTTGAGTCTTGTTCAGGAGCCAGATATGTACACAGATTGTAAATGTGAGTAAGGGAGAGGAAGTGGGAGGAAAGTGTGGTCTGAGGAAAGAAGCAAGCTCTCCCAAGTCCAGATGCACTCATTTCCAATTCTACCCATTCAGTGTTAGTAGATTTTACAGACTCCTTCTAGGATGTGGAGGCAGAAAAGGTCAGAAGGAGGGCGACACATTTTTATTTAAAATATTTATCTTTTAAAATTATAACTGTAATACACATTAATTATAAATAAGTTTAGAAAAGTATAAATTAAAACACAAAAGTAAAAATTTTAATTTAAGTTAAAAATTTAAAAATAAGAAGCAGCTATAATGGCATCATCTAGAAATGGTGACTGTTAGCATTTTTATTTTTTATTCCAGCTTTTTCTCTATCTACATATTTATGAAGAACTAAAAAAAATACTCTTTATGAGTGGAGTCTATTCTTTTTCCTCAAATTATAGCAACTAGCATTTACTCATATCAGGGAATATTACAGAAACTATCTATTTATGGAAGCATTTCCAGTTATAGTGATATAGCATTCATTATGTTATTATAGCCATATATTTAGAGAGAAGGATTGTTTTAACTTTCATATTATTAAAGGAAAGCTGGTTTTATTTTTTGTTTTTTGGGTTTTGGGTTTTTTTTTGAGAGAACATGTGTGTGCATGTGAGTGGGGGTGAGGGGCAGTGGGAGAGAGAATGTTAAGTAGGCTCCACACTGGCCCTGAGCCAGGGACTCCATCTCACAACCCTGAGATCATGACCTGAACTGAAATGAAGAGTCAAACTCTTAACTGACTGAGCCACCCAAGATCCCCAAGGAAAGCTGTTTTTATCATCCTTGAAAATAAATCATTTTAAGCATTTTTAATGATTTTCTTAGGATACATTAGTAGCTGTAGTAGTGAAACTTTAAGATCAAAGTACAACTATCTTTCATTTTCCTGGCACATGACATCAGACTTCTCCAGAAAAGCTACAGGTACACACCTTTGACAGTGCTGCTATAATCCCAGCTATCTTTGAACAATGTAATTAAAAACACATGTGAATTTATTTACTACTGAATTTTACATTTATTAGTATCAAGTTCTTCTTTACCCCAGAGATGCATACATATACTTCTTACTCATTTATAAGCTCTTGTTATAAAATAAGGTTATTCAACATTCTGTCATGCATATTGTGAATGATGTATTTATTATCATGCTTTTTAATTTGCATGCTATTTTAAATTTTATATAGTCTATCTTTTCCTTTGTTATTTTTCCATTTTTAGAAATACTACTTTGATCCTGATATTGATATATCCACATCTAGCTTTTATACAAGCCCTTGTGTTATTTATTGATTTTCCTTTTGTCATTCTCATCCCTCAAATTCATTCTCCAATTGGACTTTTTTATGTGGAGTCAAAGATGAGGATCTAAGCTGACTTTTGTATTCTCAGCATGTGGCCGGTTTTCCCAATAGTACATTTAGAAGATTCAATCCTTCTCACATTAAATTGTGATACTTTATTGTTATAAAGTTTTTTGTTTTTTTAAAGAAAAGTTTTATGGTTTTTTTGTTTTGTTTTTTGTTTTTTTTTAAAGATGTTATTTATTTGACAGAGAGAAACACAGCCAGAGAGGGAACACAAGCACGGGGAGTGAGAGAGGGAGAAGCAGGCTTCCTGCCGAGCAGGGAGCCCAATGTGGGACTCGATCCCGGGTCTCCGGGAGCACGACCTGAGCTGAAGGCAGTCACTTAACCAACCTAGCCACTCAGGTGCCCCAAGTTTTTATATATACTGGATTCTGCTTCTACAAATTTTTTAAAAAATTTTTATGTTACAGTATGCTTTGATATGTTAGGAAATGTTTCTGCAACATTTCAAGTCTTAAACACATGATTTAGTTGGTTTGAGGAAATCAGACTAGTCAAAGAGGCATCCTCATAGGCTGATGAATTCTTTTTTCCTATTTTTGTTTCTCTCTAAATACAAACAAAAGGGTGTTTATTATATCTTCTGTCATTTATCATTTATTCTGAATAAACAATTTAAATATGAATACATTTAAATTTAAATATGAATACATATAAAATATGCAACACTTCTGGTAGCTTAAATGCCTGATTAGATGAATGAACGAATGACTGAAGTATGGGGTATGGAGATAGATACACAAATATTTTCATGATGAAATTATACTGGTTAGATACAAAACTAAGAAACTCTAATATGTAAACCCATTTTATAGTTCAAAATACAAACTCTAATTTAGAATTTTGAAATTCTAGTGGATAATACGGTTTGAGACTCGATGACTAAAATGGCCTCAGGTGAATGACTGAAAATATGAAATGATTTTCCCATTTACATTTTTGTTCTAGAAGTGACTGAAAATACATATCCTTTGGCAAAATATAAAGACTTTAATACTCTGATTAGCCTGACAAACAAAATGGGAAGCATGTCTTGAGAGGTTGTTTTTACCATAGCTATGTTTTCTCATATGGTATTTTGCCTTCCCTATTTCTCTTTCTTCACTTTTTTCCTCCTCCTTTTTAGATTTCCTTTCTGTTTCCTTCTATTTCATTTCTTAAAATCCAGTCTAATTAACTTCAACAAGAAAGGTCTGATAGCCAGTCAGTCATGAAAAAGAAAAAAAGAAAGCAAGAAACTATCAACTGATTAGTATAGCTTTCTCATTATACAGTAGATTAGATATTACTGTTTTGACTTCACAGTCTCATGAGAAAGACTTGGCTAAGAACGACTACAACAAAACATTCATTAGTATGACATATGGCAAAAATAATGGAAGTGGGACCCAACAAACCCATTCAGGTTAAAATCTTGAAGCTGTAATTGTAAGATAATTGCATAGTCTTATTGTCAAGCAGTTACAGCATGAGACTAATAGGATGCCAAGGGAAATGTTGATCAGTACTTGAGAGCCTTAATTTTCTCCAAATTTTATTCACCAACTTGTTCAATGAATAGGGCTCTCTTTCTGAAGTTGCTATTCATGTGTGAGTTACCGAATAGTAACATGCTTAAAAGTGGTAGACAAACAGAGCTACTGAGAGGGCATGGAGTGGGCACTCAGAAGAGAAAATGAAAGATACACTCTTCCAAAGTTTATTGCAAGATGTAGGGAATGCTCCCTACATTTCTGACTGTGCTGATGATGTTACTTATTATAACTGTGCTGAGTAAACCATTACATCAATCTGCTTTTTTCAATTTGCTCTAGTTAAAAAAGCTACTTTCATGTTTCCAAGGATAATTTGTAGGATTGATCAAATACTCAAGTCTGTGTAGATTTTCTTTTATGAGTTGTTCTAAAATCACAAATTCACTTATTCTGCTGTAAGATGCTTATAAACATAATAATATCTCAGGAATACAGAAGTTGTAAGCCTTCAGATATCTCCAATTAATCTATTTTTAATAGAAAAGTGATATATGTTGTATACTTTAAATGAATTATGCAGTTTTTCTCCCAATAACTGCTTATGTTATGAGTTTATTAATGAACTTTATTGTACACAGAGAAAGCAAAAAAAAAAAAAGGAAAGAAATATCTCCATCTGCAATAGGCAACCAGAATATGCTGTATTTTAAGTAGCACAATAATTTCATTAATGTCAGAATGAACTGTTTAACTTTTGGCAAAATGAAATTTATTATTAATCAGAGTTGCCTAAAACCTAAAATTAAATGGAAAATGTTGAAAATGAGTTTAAAAATCACAGTAATTCAAGAAGATTCTTAGGGTACATTTTAATAACTTTTCCACAAAGTTATAATATTTGGCCATTTAGTCTAACAGGTTAACTTAGGTAAAGAACAAAAAAGCTCAGTGAGATCAAGATGGAGAAGCTTTTCCAAAACCATGCATCTACTTGGCCCTTCTTCCTAGGTCACAGATCTATTTACACAAATAACAGTTAGTATACAGAGGTGATACCTTCAATGAAAATCCAAGTAAATTGTTTATTTAAGGATGTCTTCTAGCTCTTCTTTTGTACCTCCCATTTGCATGATTCTTTTAAAACATCAAAATTATCATGAAAATCATTTGTTCAAAGTCCTCTAACAACAATGCCTCTCCTACAATTCAACTAGATTAAAAGTCTGTCCTTGTAATGCCCTTGCAGAATCCTGCTACTCACTCTGATATAATCTCCCCCTACCCACCCACAATTTACTTTGCCTTAATGCTTCAAGTTTGTCTCAGAACTCTTTATAGTTTCTTATGCCTAGAATGTTTTCCATCAGATATGTCCCTGTTGCTCCTTCTTCAAGTCTGTGCCCTAGGACTACTCCTAAACATGGAAAATGGACTCCTCTGTCCAGCGTCTGCTCTTTTAGAGATGCCATTCCTACTCCCCTTTGTGATGGATTGCACTTCCCACAGAGCTGAGTTCAACAAGACAAGAGGAAACATCTATTGGACACAGGCAGTCCCTTTTCTAGAGTACCCTGTCATTTACAACAATATTCAGAAAAATGTTATGGGTCAAGCTGCTTTGCTCAAGTCACAGCGCCAGTGAGGGCTTCTCTGATTATCTTATTTAAAATTCTTTCATCATATGACATGATACTTTATGTGGAAAACCCAAAAGACTCCGTCCCCAAATTGCTAGAACTCATACAGCAATTCAGCAACATGGCAGGATATAAAATCAATACACAGAAATCGGCTGCATTTCTATACACTAACAATGAGACAGAAGAAAGAGAAATTAAGGAATTTATCCCATTTACAATTGCATCAAAGCCCATAAGATACCTAGGAATAAACCTAACCAAAGAGGTAAATGATCTGTACTCTAAAAACTACTGAACACTTATTAAAGAAATTGAGGAAGACACAAAGAAATGGAAAAATATTCTATGCTCATGGACTGGAAGAATAAGTATTGTTAAATGTCTATGCTACATTCAATGCAATCCCTATCAAAATACCCATGACATTTTTTACAGAGCTGAAACAGATAATCCTAAAATTTATGTGGACCCAGAAAGTAATCCAAATTTCCAGAGGAATATTGAAAAAGAAAAAGCTGGTGGCATCACAATGCCATACTTCAAATAATAGTGCAAAACTGTAATCAAGACAGTAAAGTACTGGCACAAAAACACACATAGATCCATGAAACAGAACTAAGAACCCAGAAATGGACCCTTAACTCTATGGTCAACTAATCTTCAACAAAGCAGGAAAGAACATCCAATGGAAAATGGACAGTCCCTTCAACAAACGGTCCTGGAAAATTGGATAGACACATGTAGAAGAATAAAACTGGACCATTTTCTTACACCATACACAAAGATAAACTCAAAATGGGTGAAAAACCTAAATGTGAGACAAGAATCCATCAAAATCCTAGAGGAGAACACACGCAACAACCTCTTTGATCTCAGCCATAGCAACTTCTTGCTAGACACATCTTCAAAGGCAAGGGAAACAAAAGCAAAAAAAAAAAAAAAAAACATTGGGACTTCATCAAGATAAAAAGCTTCGGCACAGCAAAGGAAACAGTCAATAAACTAAAAGGCAACCTATAGAATGGAAGAAGATAATTGCAAATGACATATCAGATTAAGGGTGAGTATCCAAGATCTGTAAAGAACTTATCATACTCAATACCCAAAAAGCAAAGAACCCAGTCAAGAAATGGGCAGAAGACATGAACAGACATTTCTCCAAAGGAGACACACAAATGGCCAACAGACACATGAAAAAATGCTCCACATCGCCTGACATTAGGGAAATACAAATAAAAACTGCAATGAGATACCACATCACATCAGTCAGAATGGCTAAAAATCAACAAGACAGGAAACAATAAATGTTGGCAAGTATGTGGAGAAAGGGGAGCCCTCTTACACTATTAGTGGGAATGCAATCTGGGACAGCCACTCCGGAAAACAGAATGGAGGTTACTCAAGATGCTAAAAATAGAGCTACTCTATGATCAAGCAATTACACTACTAGGTATTTACCCCAGAGATAGAAATTTAGTGATCCAAATGGGCACCTGCACCCCAATATTCATAGCAGCAATGTCCATAATAGCCAAACTGCAGAAGACGCTCAATGACAGATGAATGAATAAAATGTTTACACACACACACACACAAACACACACACACACCACAGAGAAATACACACATACACACACACTGGAATATTACTCAGCCATCAGAAAGGATGAATACTTACTATCTACATTGCCATGGATGGGACTGGAGGGTATTATGCTAAGCAAAATAAGTTAAACAGAGAAAGACAATTATTGTATGGTTTCACTCATATGTGGAATATAAGAAACAGTAGAGAGGATCATAGCAGAAGGGAAGGATAACTGAATGGGAAGTCATCAGAGAGGGAGAAAAACCATGAGAGACTTTCAACTATAGGAAACAAACTGGAGAAGAAGTGGGTGGGGTAAATGGGGTAATTGGATGATGGACACTAAGGAGGGCATGTGATGTGATGAGCACTAGGTGTTGTATGCAAATGATAAATTATTAAACCTACATCTGAAACCAATGACGTTGGCTAATTTAAATAAAAATAAAAAATAAAATAAAATAAAATTATGCCTTCATTATTACCAAGATCTCCCTCTTTCCCCTTAAGTGATAGTACGTATCACTTCCTGACCTATAGGCAGATTATTTATTAATCATGTCTCCTCCTACTAGAATGTAAACTCCATGAAGCACGGATTTTGTCTACTTGTTTGCTGCTGTGGTATATTGTCCTAAATAGTGTTTGGCATACAATGATATTTGTTTGTTGAGTGTATACATGAATGATTCATCTTCTGTCTTCTGAAGAGCTGTAAATACAACGGAAATTCATCTGTTCATCTTTCTTGCCCATAGATCCTGTTGTAATGACTCAAATCACTCTTCTGAAATCCATCAAGTAATGTCAAAATATACATATTAAAGAAGTCTTCAAAATATCAGAATTTAATTAAAATGAAAACTCCTCATAAATTAGCTATGAACAGCTTCTATCTCTGAGCTTTGGAACTGTAGTTGAGAAGTTATTTATAAGGATAAATCTCAGAATCCTCTAACCAACTATGCTTAAAAGTTTTTAAGTTCTGAATGACCCCTTCTGGGATAGTGTGAAGCCTTTGTATCAAACCTAAAGGAAACCAGCTTCCCAAAGATGTGTGAACTATTTTCTGGTACAATATTTTCTACTCTGTGTTTTTAAAATATTGTATAGTTTACTAAATATTTACTGTTATAACCTAAATAGAATATTGACTTGGGTATAAAATACACCCCAAATGAGAACTCACTTTTTAAAAAAAGAGTTATTAAACTTTTCTTCCTTGCTTACTTTGTTTAGTAAGAGCCAGGCACTGTCCTAGATAGCAGAAAAATGAGAAATCATCGTGTCTTAGAAGACTAAGGACATCTTTATGTAGTGATATTTTCAAGTATTAAAGCAATAGTGAAGAAAAAGAATTGATAAATATCTTTCAAACAGAACATTTAGTGTAATATTTTCATCAGTAGAACTATTCCATTTTGTCAGGACATTTTGAACACCTGAAACAGAAAGTTTAGAAGTCTTAGAGATCATCTATACTCAATCTCTTCATTTCAGTAGTGAAAATTCTAAGCCTCAAATAATTTAAGACAAATAAGCCATGCATATAAGTATTAAAGATAAAATATTCTGGTATTCAAAGAAAGAAGAAAAATCTCCTATTGAGGAACTGGAGATCATCAGTGTCTGAAGACAGAGGCAGCATGGCTTGGCCTGACACAAACAAAGGAACAAAGATAGGAATGCTTGGATGCTGTGATAAGGAAGGGTAAGTGCCCTGATTTGATTGACATGTCAGGGAGAAATGTGGCATGGTTGAAAAGTAGGAGCAGATTGTATGCTTAAAATTTTGAATTTCACTCCATAAGCAAAGAAGAGATATTAATGTTTTATGCAGGAAGATGATTAAGTTATATTCAAGAATATAATTCATTAGTAGTTGGGAGAGTCAGTTGAGTGGGAAGACTACTTGCTTGATGATCATCAGTGTTATTAAATGATTGATGTTATGCGTAGTTAGATTGTTGGGACATAGAGTTTAGAGAGATAAAAGTTCACTAGAATTCAAGTTATGGAGGCAGAATGGGGAAGACAGAGTAGAAAGTAGACATGCTTTGTGGGTGGGTTTAAGGAAACCTAAGAACAAAGTGTACATTTCAGCAATCTCTGTCACGTAAGTATAGTACCAAGAGAATCTAACTTTGGGTATTGAATTAGAATTATGAGATAAACCACAGTAATAAAACAGAAAGATGTCTGTTCAACATTTCCCTGTCACATTTTTAGAACCAGAATGATATGTTTTCTTAGCTTTTGACATCCCAGGAAAAATGACAATCTCCCTCTCTCTAATCATTATTGAAGGATGGACTCACCTGCTATGATACAAACTACATTTAAGGAATAAATAGAAAACTGAGATATTGTTGGAGGGTAGGTATCAGTGGAAAAATTAGGCCCAATAGATGTGATCTTCAATACAAAGTTGATAAACTAGTTTTAAAATAATTTAGAAGAGAGAAATGGAAATGATTTTGGGCATCATTATGTACCAGATGATCATGTGAACATCTGTAGAGCAGACAAGGCAAACTATAGAACAGCTACCCTGTTGGTGAAGATGATCATAAATATAGTCACAGTACACAGAGTTCATATCATTTAGAGTCTTATTTAATTGTTTCTGACAAGAACAATGTGATTAGAGTATAGCAATGTAGAACATTTCACAAATAAATTTTATGTATTATCTTAGCAAAATATTTTCCCTCTGAATACTCTACAGTTCCAAGTTGAGATATTTATTTATCTTGGGTCAAATTTCTTCCCAAAAGAACACATCTCTAATATAACAATGTAAATCAATGGGAAACATGATTCAATTAGTAACTTCTTTAGACAAATCCATTGCAAGATCATATTTTTTAGAGTGTGCTATATCTACAGTTATTTTCAAAAAAGTAATTTACATTTGACTTAAGGACACTTTTCTCATTATGATATGCCACTGAAAAATCCACAAGATAGCATGTTTGGAGAGCCTAGGTGTATTAAATTATACATGGTCACTTAGGGAATTGCTCAAGGAAATACTAATAGTGACAATATAAACCCATAGGTATTATGGCAAGTACATCCATCATGTGGGAACAGTTGTCATTAATAAAGCCTTATTGCCAACTACAAAGAGCTTTCAAAAATTTTCCACTTGGATTACTGTATTGTCTTACAGATTTTAAAGATTCAGTTGTTGGCTTAGGAAATTGAAAATCAATGTCAAAACCCAAAGTGTGAAGTTCTGCAGCAAGTATTTAGATTTGACTGATCCTTGCTATGAAAACGAACAAAAATAAGACAATGAATTAAACTAGTTGCATCCAATAAGCCAAATAAAGTCCAAATAAATAAGATATTTTGAGAAAATTATAACATCTTTTTTTTTTTAAGCAAAAGCATTCTTCTGGCACTGATCTTGTTAAACCTTGTGACTTTTTGTCTCACTACACTGACCTTCTATTTCTTCTATTATCTCCTACATTATCATTTAAATTTTCACATTTTGTCTCAGCCTTCCCAGATTAATTGGCAGCTACCTGATTGCAAGAAACACACATTAAATTTCTTGAAGCATGAAGAGTTTCTATTAGAGTACGCATCTGATAAATTTATCATGTTTAATTATAAATTCTCTATCAAGTATTTGAAAATTATTAAAAATTTCACTTGAATCAATATTTAAAATGTATTGAATACTTTCTATGTTCCAGGCACTGTGTTAAGTGTTTTTGTGTGGATTATCTAATTCAGTCTTCAGAATAACATTTATGTACTAAATAATTTTGGTAATAATATCTAGTATTCCTCTAGAAAAATAAGAAATATAATTTAAGTAACTTATTCAGGATCTCACAAATTATTTGTGGTAGACAGAACTAGGATTTTGAACCCAGGAATTTAGATACCAATATCTTACTATGAATTTATAATGAGTTCACCCCCCCCCCCTTAGTCAATGTCCTCACTTTCACATAACTGACCTGGAAAATTTGTGAATTTCACTAATACTGTATTCAGAAATGCACAAAATTTATCTTTGGAATCAGTTTTCAGGATGCTCAGCTGTATAACCACAAACAGTAAGTGACTCCTCTGCACACTTACAGGATGATCATGAGTTTCATGCTTCATTTTGAAGCATGTATGGCCCAAGATTTTCCTTCTCCAATTCCATCAGTAGGCCTTTCGGTTGTAGCAATTGTACTAAGTGGGCCTCCCATTCCTTATCTTCTGAATGGATCTATGGAAAAGCCACCTGTTCTCCCAACTTCTTCTTTAGGAGCCCCAGGTCCCAGCCAGCCACGGCCGGTGGTTCTATAAAGATACTTGTCCATTGACTGCTACTTTCTTTTCTTTGTACATGTTTCGATGTTTTTCACTTCATCCAATAACTAATTACAAACATCTGTATTTACCTAAGAATCTATTGCTTGTAATTTCATTTCTGTAGAAGTTAAGATACGTCGGTTACAAGAAACAAAAAATAACTTTGAGAAACTTAAAGAAGACTAAAGGAGATGGGAGTAAGGGAGAGGAGGAGCGATAGATTGGAAGAACACTGGGATAACTCACAAAATCCAAGCAAAAGTAATATGAGCACATGGATCTCTCCTCTTATCTTTCTACCTTGTTTGTCACCATTACTCAAATCTTAATGTCTTTCCCCCATTGAATATATCATTGATCAATCCTAAAATTTCAAGAAGGAAATAATCTATCATGGAATAAAACTCACCTTAGTGGTCTGAGGGATGCAATTTATTATTAAACAATGGGCAAAGAAAAGTGTTCAGGAAATACAGAAAGAATAGTTCCCTAAATCCTTCAACATTATTTTCTTCTAAACATGTGATTTTAAAAATGGCTCTCTGAACACGATTCTCCCCCATGTGGGGATACAAATGGGCTTTTTTCCCTTCCTAATGGTAGACGACCCAAAGTCATGTCCAGTTTCTACTTGCAAAAATGATGTCACTGTTATTTTTGGTCCAGTAACTCTGAGTAATATGTTTTCCTCTAGCTTTATCATGGTTCTCTCATGAGATCGTGCAACCTATTTAGGAAAGTTATGTATATAGCTGCCATTCAACACATCATATATACAAGAGAAGAGAAAAATACAAAATAAGAGAATTTTAAATATCATATATTCAGCAAGCAAGGAATACACTATATTCCTAATTGCTGTAAATTGCTAGGAAGCCAGAGATGGCATTTCTGATTTAATTCTTCTACTAGCTATTTCATATTCTCCTTGTTCTGTATCTGCTTTTAGAGGTTTTTTACCTATTACAGTGATTCAAGTTATTATTCCTGAAGGTCCAGAGCTAGTGGGCCCTATCAGTATAGGGACACAATATGTTTTACTTCTTGAAAAGGTAGACCTAGTGTGTCCTCAAGAGGAATTTCTTATGCTTACTGCATTTAGTCCTGAGAGTCAGAGTCAATCATGTCAGCAATAACAGTGAAATATACTGCTTCAAGTTCTGCTGCCCACTGGGAAGGGTTCTTTTCTCTACTCTCCAGGGCCCCCACTCTGAATAGAGCTGTGATAGTCACTTTCAGCATGTGACCCCACTTTTCTCAGAACTAGCTATAATCTACCCTCCAGTTTCTTTATTTCCAAATTGAAGGGGAATACCACATGAAGCCCCCCATCTTTGGTACTGGTTAAGGAAAGGCAGTGTAATGGTAAGAAAAGATATGCTGGGGGCACCTAGGTGGCTTAGCCAGCATTGGGCTCCCCACTCAGTGGAGAATCTTCTTTTCCCTCTGCCCCTCCTCCTGGCTCATGCTCTCTCTCTCTCTTTCACACACACACACACACACACACACACACACACACACACACAAATAAATAAATAAATAAATTCTCTCTAAAAAAAAAAGAAAGAATAAAAGAAAGGAAAAGAGAAGAAAAGAAAAGAGAAAAGAAAAGAAAAAGAAAAAGAAATGCTGGGAGTGTAAGCAGTTCCCTAAAGAACTTGTCTAGACTTTCCAGAACTATTCAGGCAAGGACCTCTTCTTTATGGCTGAGAAGATCACATAGAACCTAATTCAAGATGGACAACCCAGGACAATTGGTCAACTGATCTCCCAAGCTCTGTCTCACCAGAGTTCTGTCTAACCAGAATTCCATTTATCACATGACTCTCACTATTTCTCAGATAAGAAATAATAACTTGCTGAAAAGGATATGACCTACTTCCAAAATCCTAGTGATCTTTGCTGTGAATGCTCTACCAGGGTTTTCCACATGATCCATCTAAGACCTTGAGATGCTTTTAGCAGCATGGGCTCGTTAGATCAAAAGAATTAGTGGCAGAGCTCTTCAGGCTGTGGTCTAGACCAGTTGGGTTGCATGCTTTTTCTGAGCCCTATTTAATTTTGGATTACTTGGTAAAGTATTTGGAGGAGGACACCTAATGGATAGGGTATGTTGTCATCAGAATCCAGGTAACTCACTAGGCATTTTGCCTCCTTCCTGATGGCTTAGGACACAAAGTACAATGAGGAAGAGGAAGATATTATTCAATATGTTCAATGACACTGAACCCCCCAAAATTCTATGATATGGTCTTTGCCACTTTTTTCCTGAATTTATTTACAACACATTACACTCATGTACTACTTCCTGCTCTTTAAATCATATTATGGTGATGGCATCAATATAATGGATCAGTATGACATTCCGTAGAACAATGTGATGGTTGAAGAATTTAGCTGTAAAGTTTTCTATCCTTGAGGTAGAATATTTTATTTGTACTGCTGACCCCTTAAGAATTTTTCTGATTTTCTGTATATGGGAAGGAATAAGATGTACTTAACCAGTTCAATGCACACCAACTACGAGAGACATTTTCACTTTCTGTAGTTAGGTGCCCCCACCAGGAATAGCAGTAGCATGAGTCAACCTGATCAAGTTTAAAAATCCACCATCTTTCTTTACGTACACCAGTCATTTTAATTATCCAGAATAAAAATCAGAAATGTAATAGGACCCAGTAAATCTCAATTTTCTAAGGCTGTAATGGTAACAATAATCACTTCAATACTCTCAGAAGCATGTTACAGTATTCGACTTACTCTTGTGACAGGAAAATCCAGGCCCAGTGACTTTTGCTTTTACTTCCTACTATAGTAGCCCTTGTTCTCAGTACCTGAAAGCCAGTGTAGCAATCCTGCGAAGATATAATATTGATTCAAACCATGAACAAAACAAATATAGAAATATCCGCAGAGTGGAGTCTGGTCCACAGAGAGCTGATCATGAGATTAACTTATTTTGAATTCCTTTATCACCTGACTCTCACAAGCCCTTAAGATGGGTTGTAAGTTTTGGTCTGGATGCTCATGAATAGTGTTTTGTTAGAGCCAGTCCATGGTTAGTTTACCTTTGCAGTGCACAGCTACCAAAGAAAGTATTCATAATTGCTCTAGGGAAGTTTAGGGAAAGGCCCACTTTATACCTATTTGAAGAACCAAGACAAACCAACTTTGGAGCAAAAGGAGTAGGTCTTATAATCAAACTGTTTTTTTTTATAACCATTTTGAAATTATTTTTCCTTTAGAGGACAAATGTACTTTTTAATAATAAGATTCAAATGAAATGTAGAATTAGACAAAAAACAAATGGAAATTTCCTGAAAAGACTACTATCCAGGAATATAACTCATTTTTAGAGCAAACAGTTATATATATACATATATATATATGTTTATATTTGTTAAAAAGTATAGATATCTCAGGCTGACATGAGATCAGAGAGAAATGAAAGAGATAAAAAAGAGCCAGTATAAAATATTCCTTCTACATTCTTCACACTTAAAAATCATGAAAACATTAACACAATGTTTCAGTTATGAATTTAAAAATGCACTATTTTAAAACCTAGAAAAATTAAATAAATCCAAAATTTATGGGAAAGAAATTTTTGAAATTCCTATTATCTCTTCATTTCTCCTTAGATAACTAAAGAATAAAATAACACTGTGTGATGATGTTTGAAATATTGACTGATTCAATAAACATATACAAGGATACTTTGTCTGACAAGATTGAATCATTTAAAATTTTAAAAATATTAGAAATAACTACCAGAAATTAACCTTGGGTATGTGGCTACATAATTTAGTATGTAAAATACACTAGACATTTAGGCTGTAAATAAAGAGAACACTTGGGTCTATAAACTCAGTTACTTTCTTTTACCCATAACCATCCCCATTATTATCTTCTTTCTATGGTTCTTAACCCAGACCTTAAAACAGTGGTTATTAGTAGTGGATTAATATTAGAATTATCTAGGGATCTTTTATACACTGATATCAAACTCAGACCCCATATCAATTAAATCAGAATGTCTGGGGGCAGGACCAAGGCATGTATGACAAAGATTGAAAGCCACTGTCTTCAGGATAAATAGGATAGATTTCTTTGTTATTTGTAATAAATCAAGAAACTATGTTCAAGACTTAAACATTTTTAAAACATAGATTACTTTGTTGGGGTGTGTTGGTGGCTTTGTTAGGCATCAGACTCTTGGTTTTGGCTCAAGTTGTGATCTCCTGGGTCATGAGATTGTGTCCTGAGATGGGCTGTGTGCTCAGTGGAGAATCTGCCTGGAGATTCTCTCACTCTGCCCCTCCCCCTACTCACAATGTGTACGCTCTCTCTCTCTCAAATAAAATAAATAAATATATATATTTTTTAAATAGACTACCTTTAAAGAATTAGCTCCACATACCAAACCTAAGTTAACCCCACCTTTATGCTGATTGATGGCACAGGAGACTTGGCTATGTCAGGAAATTTACAACAGAGGTCTTCACCATGTTGCTCAATATGAGTCTATAATGGACAGACTGAGCATGTCTCCCCAGACAAGGAAAACAAAAGCAAAAATAAACAGTTGGGGCTACATTAAAATAAAAAACGTTTGCACAGGTAAATAAATAGAACAAAATAGAAAAGGAACATATTGAATGGAAGAAGATATTTGTAAATGCCATATCTATTAATGGGTTAATATCCAAAATATATAAAGAACTCATTCAGCTCAACACCAAGACAATCCAATTAAAAATAGGCAGAGGACCTAAGTAGACATTTTCCAAAGAAGACATATAATTGGCCAACAGAGACAGCAAATGATGCTCAACAACACTGATCATCAAAGAAATGCAAGTCAAAACCAAAATGAGATATTACCTTACCTCTGTCAGAATGGCCAGAATCAAAAACACAAGAATAACAGGTGTTGCTTAGCATGTAGAGAAAAGGGAACACTTGTGCCCTGCTGGTGAGAAAATAAATTGGTATAGCCACTATGGGAAACAGTGTAAATATTCCTTAAAACCTAAAAAAAAAAAAAAGTATCATATAATCTAGTAATTTTACTACTTTTTTTTTAAAGATTTCATTTATTTATTTGACAGAGTGAAACACAGCGAGAGAGGGAACACAAACAGGGGGAGTGAGAAGGGGAGAAGCAGGCTCCCCAACATGCAGGGAGCCAAATGCGGGGCTTGATTCCAGGACTCCAGGATCATGACCTGAGCCAAAGGCAGACGCTTAACAACCAAGCCAACTAAGTACCCATACTACTTGGTTTTTACCCCGAAACAAAAATACTTATTTGAAAAGATATATGCATCCCAATGTTTAATGGAGCATTATTTACAATAGCCAAGATATGAAAGCAATCCAAGTGTCCAGAGATAGATAAATGAATAAAGAAAATTACTTTTTCCATAAAAGAGAATGAAATCTTGCTATCTAAAGCAACATATATAGACCTAGACGGTATTATGGTGAGTGTAATAAGTCAGAGAAAGATAAATACCATATGATTTTATCTATATATGAAATCTAAAAACAAAATGAATGCACAAACAAACAAAAAAAGAAAAACAAACTCAAAGATAGAGAACACATTGGTGGTACCAGAGGTGAGAAAGTGGCGGGATGGGTGAAGTAGTTGAAGAGGATTAAGAGATACAAACTTTCAGCTACAAAATGAATAAGTCATGGGGATGAAAAGTACAGCATAGGAAATATAGTCAATAATATAATAGCTTTGTATGATGACAGATGGTAGCGCCATTTATCATGGTATTTTGTAATGTATATAATTGTTGGATCACTGTGTTGTACACCTGAAACTAATATTTTATATTTCAACTATACTTCAATTAAAACTTCAAAAAATTAAAAGATGTAAATGGTCATGAGGAATCTTAGTGAGAGGGTAAAAATGTACAGAAACTAATTTATGGCTGTGGTTGCATCATTCCATAAAGTAAAATACAAAAATCATTGAGTTGTACACTTAACATTTGATTTTTATGATATGTAAAATAGTCTTCAAAAAACACTATTTTTAAAAAAAGAATGTTGAGTTCAAAGTTTGGTACCTCAGCTTAGTAATGTCTATCTTTGAGCAAGTAAGTTAATTGCATTGAACCTTATTTTCTCATACGTAACAAGGCAAAATCTTAGGATTGGGTAAGGTTGACAAAATATAAATACATCTACTCGTGGAACAAGATAAAGTTTCACTTACTGGAAATTTTTATTATTTTCATACTAGGAAATAATTTTCCTTTCCATCTCAGAACTTTTGTTTCCTCTAAATTTCTGATTAAATTTACAATAATTGATAGGTTATATACACTCAGGGAGTTGTTTGTTGTTTTATTCCAACCTTTTAACTTATAGCTTTCAAGAGAACTAAAACAAAATCAAAGGTATAAGAATTCTCTGTGGCATTTGTTAGTACTTCTGATAGTATGCCTCTGGTTGTCCATGGGCTAGTGCTCTTTGGAAAAGGGGAGCAGTAGGGACTGGAAGCAGTCAGATCAAGCTAGGAGTGTGCCCTTGAGTTTAAATGAGAAATATATAATTTCTCTGAAATCTTCTAACCCGGTATACTACCAAACAAAAAAGACTAAGTATGGTAGACAGATATGTGTGAAATTTATTTTAACAACAAATACTAACACAAATGAAAAGGTGATAGTTTCCTTTATTGAGAAATAATTGTGTAAGTCACAAAAGAATGAACTTGAATGTATAACTACAAAATGGTTCTTAAACATTTTATATTTTAAGTCATAAGAAAACTTAGTTGAATTCTAGTGTCTGAATTTTCTATATCTGCCATAGTATAAACTCAGTTTTTAAAACTAAGAGATTTTCTAAAAAAAGATTTATTTATCTTTGGAGAGAGAGAGAGTATGCACAAGGAGGAGGGGCAGAGGGAGAAGGAGAGAGAACCCCAAGGAGACTCTGTTCTGAGTATGGAGCCCATCTCAGGGCCAATCTCATGGTCCACAGATCATGACCTAAGCCAAAACCAAAAGTCAGTCACCCAACTGCCTGCACCACCCAGGTGGCCCCAAACTAAGAGATTTTTACATAAATATATTAATATATTCTCCCTCAGGCCTTTCCTAAATAGATTTTTTTTTAATTTAGCCTTTTCAACCTGTATGTTTCAGGAAATGTTCACAACTCTGGAGGCAAAGTTCATTGAATGAACATTTCTCCTGTTATCTAATTGTTTATTTCGAACCTCCAGTTTCCTTTAATGGCTTTTAGTGGACTGCTTTGCCTCTATTATAAGCTTCCACTCTGGATGTATACTTAAAAACATGCTAAATGGCACATTATTTCCCTGAAATTTTCCTAAGTCCATCAAATATGTTAACATTCCTCAGGGTCACACTTGATTTTCCTACCTTCTGCAAACTCTTTTCTAATATGACATTATAAAATATAAAATTGCAAAAATACTTTACTCCCTTCACTGATTAAAAAGTTATTTGAAATCTCATATCTTTCAGGAATCTTCCAACACTATCCTCCAGAACACACATAACTAGTCAGGTATATCAAATGTTTATGCTTATATCTCATTCTTATTAGAACTAATATCTGTTGAGAATAATATGTGCAAGATATTGGCCTGAGTGCATTGACTGAATTCATTATCATATTATCCTCACAACCACCTTGTGAAGCAGGAATTTTACTGATTTCATTCTATAGACAAGGAATCTGAGGCTTAAAGAGACTAAGCACCAGGAATCTGTAATTCCATTCCTGAAATATAGCTATATTATCCCTCACCATCCAATTTTGAGAATTATACTATCCACATGAAATAATTGACTTCACCTTTAAAGAAAGTTCTTGACTCAGTTCTCAGCCTTTGCTTCTTCAGAGTAAAAATTTTTGTCTTCTATGGTTTGACACAGACTGGAAATACCAGAAAGAGTGAGGTTCAGTAGCTTTTGGGATGCTTGAACTGAGCTATTTCCACAAAAGGGTCCATTTCAAGAAAGGGTTTGACTGATGGTCAGGGAACCAGATCCAGGGAAATGGCACAAGCATGAGTGGAGAACAAGTGTCACCTCTCTTCCACTGGGGAGGAAAAAATGGACATGGTACAAACTTCATACTAGAAAACTGAAAACAGATTCTAAGAGATGAGCACAAAACTGAATTATCTCTCCATTCCTTCTAATATGAGAGGAAAAGTGTTGTTAAGTGTCTTCTCTCCAAAGTAAGGACTGGTTTTCAGGGTACAGAAAAGGCACTGGGTAGGCTCTAAGCTTGTTCGAATTTTTCATCGATATGAACTCCAATTGTCAAATTTTCAATAATTTCTTAGTGCTCTGTTATAAAATACCTCTAATTTAATTCCAAGAAAATGAATATTCAGGAAAACAGTAGTTTAAAAACATCCAAATACTTCTTATTACTCAGTTTCAGTATGAAAACAATTTTGAATTAGCTCTTAAGTAGTTCAAATTGTTTAGAATCTGTTGAACTGGTTGGAGTCAGTATCCAAATCAAAAGGAGAGAATCTACTTTAAACCCTCCTAACAGTTTTAAACCAACATTGAAAGCTTCACTTTAGTTTGAATTTATTAGCACGGTAATAAAACAAAACAAAACAAAAAACCTTGGACAAATTTGAATTTGGTAGGTTCTTTGAATTTCATTACTGAATTGTTTCAGTAGAATCCTAACTGTATTATACCACCACTCCAGGATGTAAATTATTATCATATTAATTCTCTTAAAATGCATCCTTCATTGAAGGTATACAAGGTATATATGCTAGGCACAGATAACATCTTTGTCCCTCAAATTTTAATTTTGATTCCTCACAGATTACAGAACTAAAACCCAAACTCATTGGCTCATGAAATTTTTGTCACATTCTTTACTCAGTTTTACCTTTCTTACAGTTTTATATAAACTTTTTAAAAAGATTTTATTTATTTATTTGACAGAGATAAACATGGCTAGAGAGGGAATACAAGCAGGGGGAGTGAGAGAGGGAGAAGCAGGCTTCCCGCCAAGCAAGGAGCCCGATGTGGGGCTTGATCCCAGGTCTCCGGGGCCATGACCTGAGCTGAAGGCAATTGCTTAACCAACTGAGCCACCCAGGCGCCTCTATATAAATTTCTTTATATGTTCTAGCTATTCTGATCCACCATCTAGTCTTCAAACACACTTGAAATTTCTTTTCTTTGAACTTGAAATTTGATAAACCTTTAGAGGCATCTTTAATCTTTGGACCCATCAAAGTTGTTTTTGATGAAAGAAAATTTTTTGTCTGTTTAGTGGCCTGCCATTGAGTCCTTTTTTGGGGGGTAAGACACTCTGAGTTCATTTTGGGGAAGCCCCACCTGCCACTCTCTTAATCCTTTCCTGCCATAAAAATTGGTTTATAGATAAGCCCATGACTCAGTCAGAGCCAATCGGAACTAATTCAGGATTTTGGCTGGAAATAAAGTAAGTTATTTTACCTTACTTGAACCTTGAAGAATATGGTTGGAATTACTCCCAAGGAGGGAAGTGTTTATTTGAGGAAACAGAGCAGAGAGATGGAGAAAAAAAGACATCCTGATGACAGTGTTTGAAGCTTGGATCAAAAACTTTACATTATAGGAGACAATAACTTTATCTTACTGTTTTTCCCCCTCAAAAATTAATTTACACTTTATATTTTGTCATTTAACTCCATTTGCCTCTTCTATTCAGAAGCAATTCATTCTATTCCATACTTCTATAGAAACAAGAGTTTAGAGTAATACCTATGAAAAACATGAGGCTTAAATCTTCTTATACATGTCTATTTTAATGTAAGCACATTGGAAATTACACAAAATATTCTGCATCTTTCCTAATAACAACAGAAAAATACAGACATTTTGTGTATGCTTTAAAAAGGTCAGTAGTACTAAGAGATTTCTCTTAACTTTACATCAAAGTGCAAATTCAGTTAATTCTATCACTGACTAGAAGTACAATGAAAACACATTTGTAAATGGATTCTATGGCCTAGTGTGTATAAAGCACTTTAAGGATGTCTCATAGTGCTCACAATCTTCCCTGACCTCAGTTTAATACTAGAGATGACCTTTACATTATGTTCACAGCTCTACCAGTGATGTCACAGTCTATCTACTGGGCCACCAAAAGAATGCCAGGGGAGAGAATAGTTTCTGGTAACTGTGTTCACCCACTGTGCATCAAAATGGACAGCGTTAAAGTGTCATCTACAAATAGATTATCCTCTATACAAGAAGCAGAGATTGATTTGCAGGGGCAGTGTATTTTTTCCTCTAAAAAGAATTATTGTACTACATGAATTTTAAAAGTAGACTTTTTTCCTTCTTATAAAATATTTATTTGAAAAATCCCAAACAGAACAGAAGTCAATGATTTTTAAACTTTTCAATTTTTTGTAAGCTAAAAGATAATGATTTACTTAATATTATAGTAAAGTTTCCTAAGATGGTTCCTTTTATGGAGAAAAGTTGCCTAGGAAAAGTTTTCCTGATGAAAAATAACTTATTTTAATATGTAATAATTCTTATTTGTGTGTGTGTGTATGTCTGTGTGTGCTTATGCTGAGCATACAAATCCTATGTTTAAGATTTTCCTGATACACAAACCAACCCATTAAGTTTGTCTCTCTTTTATACCTCCTGAAATCTCATTTTCTGAATTTAATATTTATATAAACAACATTTTCAAGCAGTTTTCATCTCAAATTTAAAAAAAACACCCATTCACATAGTTGCAGTAACATATATAAACAAGATTTTGAAAAGTTACCAATAATCGTTAAAATTTATAAGTTGCAAGGAATGATATTTTAATCAAGTCTCAGAATGTCATAAAAATTGTTCAGGCAAGCTCTCTTCTAAACTACATTCCAAGTAATTTTTTATTTAAACCTCTTTGTTTTCTTTGTAAGCATATACAGATTAATTAGACTGGTTTTGGCTAAACATCTGGATAAATGTCACATTTTCCCATGGGAAGTATATAGGCAAAAAAGGAGTCTGCTCTTAGTGTATTCCACATAACAAGGTCATATGTAGTTTTAAACAACAGCCAGGGAAACATGTCTGTCATAAAGACATTATATACATTATTACTACATCTTGGCTAAGAGATATTTAGATACCACACTTAAGTACTTTCCAGTAGTTCCTCATGAGAGCAATTTCTCCTGTGAGGAACAGATGAAAGGAGAAAGAAAGAGGAAAGATGAATTACTAATATTTGCTTAGTTTAAAATTTACATATACTATTTTAGTATCAAGTTCCTGTTAGCTATTGAATTCTGTTGAAGCCTTCATAACATTAAGAAAGCATTGACTTAGAGGTAGTTCTCAAACCTTGTCATGTTCTGATCCCCCAGGAGAACTGAGTCAGCCTTAGAGAGAGAGAGTATGTAAAGAAAATATAGAAACCGACTCGGAAAACAGGTGGGTAGAAAGGAGAGAACATGAGCCAGTGGGGCCCTTCCTGAAATTCTGGCTCTTTTAGTTACTGGTTGAATGCCATTAGGCTACAGACTTGAACTTCTCTGAACCTCCTCAGTTTTCTTTAGTGTAAAATGGCAAAAATTTTCCATGGCAAATACCATGGAAAACACAAATAGCAAATATTTCAGAAGACAGAAGAAATATAGGACGATTTTATGAAACATTTCCCATAGACTTTTACTCTTTGAGACTCTAAATTACTATTTTCTTTTTTCTTCTTTCAGATAAAGAAGACAATAAATACATTGCTGGCTATTTGGTGAAGAAAAATCTTGTAACTTTTCCAAAACTTCTAAATTTAATAGTAATAAAGCCATTTTTCTAGATGAAGTGCTTTCCATTTTTATAAATGTATGCATTAACCAGTATTTACTGAGCTATTGTCCAGCATAATGCTCATATCCTAGATGTTTTAACTTTAATTAGAAGAATGAAAAACCTAGTTTCTACTTTGTTCTATTTATGATATAATTTGAACAATGGAAATTGAATGAAAATGGAATACAATTATGGGCAAAGGATACACAACACATTTTAACAATATCATCTTATGGAAGTAATATTAATAGACCTGAAGAGTCTATCACTAGACTTTCAGAGTATTTTATCAAAGAGAGTAAATGTGTATAGGTTGTTTTCTATAAGCTTCACACTATGCTAGGTGTTGTGTGCCCATATCTCTTGTTAATCCTTGTGATGATCCTTTGCACTAGGTGTTATTATATACCTTTGAAGCCAAACAATTCAAACTAAGGAATCCAGGTCTTAAAGAGATTAAACAATTTATGCAAAGTCATATGGTTAACAAGAGATGAATCTGATATTCCAAATAAAATTACTCTTTCACTGGAGTCCATGCCTTTCTTAGCTACCCTACCTCTATATAAGAAGTTCAGGGTTCCTTAGTGCCAGTGCCTTTAGAGTTCTTTTTTTTTTTTTTTGTCCATAATTTTAGGAAGGCCTTTTCCATATCATGGGTGTTTTGCAGCCTTCTTTGCTATGTAGCTACTGAATGAGTTGTGAACAGAGAGAAGTTATATAGAAGTTATATAGAACCTCTATTTCACAAACAGAGGTCCCTATATACCTGAGTTGTGAGGTAGAATGCAGAACTGTTTTTTCCATATATTCAGTATATGGCAATTGATTTCCAAAGCCAATGCCCCAAAGCTCACTTAGTCTAATTATAGCAGAATTACTATTACTAATAGTGATATTTCAGCCACTGATGACTTCCTTCTTTCTCTCTCTTACCTCCTTTTATTCTTTTTTCTATAAAAGGCAGAGGTATTGCTTTAAATCTCATTATATCTCTGTTGCTTCTTCAAAGGTTTTGCTTTGCTCTGTTTGAAGACCCCAATTCTTCATCTATTCTTCAAAGTACTGTATAAGCCAGTTCTCGCATCTCACATTTCCACCATCATCTCACCATTCTTCCTCTTAGTCTATGCACGCTAGGTAACTTGGCCTTCTTTCAGATGCTTGAAACACATCAGGGTCTTTATACAGGCCTCTGATAGAAATATATCCCCCCTCCAACTTTATCTTAATTAACTCATGCAGAGCACAGCTTTATATCTCGGCTCAAATACCACTTTGAAGAAAACTGTCCTTGACCCACTATTCTAGATCTGCTGTATGCTGCCATAACTCCATGAACATTTCCTCCATTGGACTCATAAGAGTTTGGAATTACATCTTTTTGTAATTATTTGATTAGTGTATTCACTACTAAACTATAAGCTTCTGGGGTACCTGGGCGGCTCAGAGGGTTAAGCCTCTGCCTTCAGCTCAGGTCATGATCTCAGGGTCCTGGGATCGAGTCCCACATCAGGCTCTCTGCTCAGAGGGATGTCTGCCTCCCTCTCTTTCTCTGCCTGCCTCTGCCTATTTATGATCTCTCTGTCAAATAAATAAATAAAAATCTTTAAACTGTAAGCTTTTTTTTTTTTACTTTAAATTTATTTTATGTTTTCAGTGTTCCAAGATTCATTGTTTATGCTCCATACCCAGTGCTCCATGCAATACGTGCCCTCAGTTCCCACCACCAGTCTCTCCCATCATCCCACCCCCTTCCCTCCAAGTCCCTCAGTTTGTTTCTGTGTCCAAAGTCTCTCATATTTCGTTTCTCTCCCCGGATTACTCTACTTCCCATTTCCCCTCCTTCTCCTACTGTCCTCTGTATTACCTCTTATGCACCACAAGTAAGTGAAACCATGTGATACTTCACTTTCTCTACTTGGCTTATTTCACTTACCTGATTATTATCAGCATATCTCTAACAAGATCCCTTTTGCTCAACACTGTTTGCCTTTTTATTCCCTTGCTGTTTTAGTCACCATAGTATCACCAACAGCCAGGAGAGGGCCAGACACAGGTAATCAAAAATTCTTTGTGGAAAAATAAATCAGTTTTCTCAATTATATTATTCATTATTTCTCTAATCTGGATAAATGGTAAAATACTTAAAAAACAAGATGGAAAGATTAGAGAAAAAGAGCAAAGCATGTGGATAAATTTTGGAAAAGGCACAGCATGTTAGGATATTCATATTTTGTGATATTACTCACAAAGAACACCCACTTCAGAGAAGACTCTTTGGATAGAGATGATGATCTATTTTATGAATGCTAGTTGACCTTTCTTTCTCCAGTTATCCCAGTATAAGACCAATGGATTCATGTACAGCATCGCTATGGCTTCCTAAAAAGATGTTATAAATGGCTCAGCAAAAAATATTCTCATTTAACAAAACTTCTCTAGCAATTGCCACTAATGAGTATCCAACTTACTATTAACAAAGGCTAAACCTGAATTAAAGATGTGGCACCTGATTTTGGTGACCATCTGTCCATCTGATGGCAAAATGACTACATTGGATACTTTCAACATGGAGGGGTCCTCAGAGAAATTATATTTGTTCTATCTTTTTTTATTCCTCTTCTTATCTGCTTCACTTTTGCTAACACTACCATTTATGAGGTTACTAAAGGCTTTATTTTCCATGATGACATTCCAAGTAATGTTGTTTCTAATAACTTCATTTATTATAAAAAAAATCAATGGGTTCATATCTGTGATATTCACTGCTGTTACAATATACCCTACATGAAGCAGGTGGCCTTGTAGAACAATGGAACATGAAATAACTTACTGAAGATTCAATGACAGTTGAATAACAAAGTCTTGCAATTTGGGGCCCTTTCCTAAAAAATTCAGTACATGCTTTAAACCAACAGACTTTCATGGCCAGTAATACAGATCTAGAAATTAATAGATGGGAGTTAGAATGTCCTTTCTCTTATAAACTTGCTAACTCATTTGCTAATTTTTTTGCTTCCTGTATAAAACCTCTAGACTCTACTAGTTCAAAAATCTTAGTGCAAAAGGGAGAAATAATTCCAATAAGGGACAAAAATGATTTTTGAAAATGGAAATTGTGATAGCTACCCACGTATTTAGGATTTATCATGTTTATAGACAAAGAAGGCAATGTACTGTATTGTAATAGATGGCAGTTATTAAAGGGAGAGAGAGATTCGTATAGGACCCAATGAATTATTTGGCATCTCTCTTAGTATTTCAGTATTCAGTGGTAAAAGTTAATAGAAGACTACATGTAAACAATAAAGAGAAATTTACTCAGAGATAGACCTTGAGGAATAAATATATGTTCGGGTTGTTAGGACATCTTACTATGGAAAATCCTGGCCAGGTGAGGTTTAAGGAATGGATAGTGGAAGAAAGAAATCATAAATGTCAAACACTGTCTTGTGATCAACTATATATTTTCCCTCGTTTTCCTATTATTTTAAATAAAGAGTGTTGAGGATAAAACTGTTACTGAACTAGAAGAGGTATTAACAGTCTCCAAAAATAGTTACAGTCACTAAGACTATTCTTCTACTTTTTTGAGGGGAGGGGATGAAAGTACCATCCTTTATATGAGGGATAACTGGGTCATGTTAGTAAAAAAAAATAGCTGCTGCATTATTACTATTCAGAAGTTTAAATATGGAAAGAAAGTGTACTGAGTTATCAAAGGATTGGGATTTAATAGACATTATTAGTTGCACTTTACCCTATCATGCTCTTCTTTCTTCTATACTCGCTTTTGTACAGTCAGGCTGAAGACTGAAAATTACATTTCACATACTATCTTGCCAACGAGGTTCTGGTGTTTGCTGCTAACAGAGACCCTGCACCAGATGAGAAAGCTGTCAAGAAGAAACTGTTCTTTTCTGGCAACAGTAGGTGAATGACTATAGGCTCATGCAAAGGTACAGGTGGTTCTAACATTTGTGCCAGAGTTATGAATGTAGCTGAGTTAGTGGTAGTGATAAGTGATTCTGAACCACTGAAGGTTACTGTAGGATTTTCAAATAGTTTTGGAGTTTTGGCAGCAACTGTTGTTGTGAATGTGAGCTCTTTATGGATAATATTCAACAGATGATGGAACTTTGGAAGCAGCTGCAGAGGGTAATGTAGCTCAAATAATCTCTTGCTATTGCATAAGCCTTAACATTTTTCTGTGGTACCTAACCTTTGGGATACAGTGCTATCTTCCTTTTTTGTTCTTTCCATCTCTTTATAAAATTATTCTCATATTATATCTCTATTTGAAAATACTCAAATGATTTCTAGTTTCCTAACTGGATCATCCTTTTTCTCCCTACCTCTTTTTTAAAATTTTTTTTAAAAGATTTTATTTATTTGACAGAGAGAAACACAGCTAGAGAGGGAACACAAGCAGGGGGAGTGAGAGGGAGAAGCAGGCTTCCCGCCAAGCAGGGAGCCCGATGTGGGACTCGGGTCTCTGGGATCATGACCTGAGCCGAAGGCAGTTGCTTAACCAACTGAGCCACCCAGGCGCCCCCATTCTCCCTACCTCTTAATGTTGCCTGAGATCTCAGTAATTCATCCTCTTCTATCTATAGTCACATCCCCTGTGATCTCATTGAGACTTATAAGTTTACATGTACATTCATCTCTGTGCCAACAACTGTCCAGTTTAAATCTCTAAACTCATATATAAAACTGCCTACTGGGCATCTCCACTTGGATGGCTAATAGAAATCTCAAATTTGTCTCCAAAAATGAACTTCTGAACTTTCCTCACACACTTGCTTCCCACCCACAGTCTTTCTAATTTTAGTTGATGGAAAATCTACCATTCCACAATGTTAGCATCATTTCAAATTTATCTCTTTTATTCACATTCTCTATCAAATCCACTAGGAAAATCCATTCTTTTACTTTCAAAATATTTCAGAAAATCCTCACTTTTAACAACTTTTGCTATCACCATCACCATCTTTCACCTGATTTACTTCAGTAGTGTTCTAGATAATCTACCCTTTTATCATGATTCCTGATACTGCAAATTGTGTCACTTTCAAAATGTTAGTGAGGGGTCAAAATGTTCTCCTCTGCTCAGAATCTTTCAGGGGTTTACTTATATTCACAATAAAAATCCAAATTCCAGGGCACCTGGGTGGCTCAGTTGGTTAAGCAACTGCTTTCGGCTCAGGTCATTATCCTGGAGACCCGGAATTGAGCCCTACATCGGGCTTCCCGCTCAGCAGGAAGCCTGCTTCTCCTTCTCTCAGTCCCTCTGCTTGTGTTCCCTCTCTAGCTGTGTTTCTTTCTGTCAAATAAATAAATAAAATCTTTAAAAAAAATCCAAATTCCCTGTATGTAACTCTAAAAACAAGGGCAACAGAAGCAAAAATAAACAAGTGATACTACATCAAATTTAAAAGTTTCTGCACAGAAAAGGAAAACATTAACAAAACAAAAAGGCAACGTACTGAATGAGGAAAAGTATTTGCAAATCAAATATCTAATAAGGGGTTAATATCTAAAATACATAAGACACACAAGTCAATACCAAAAAAAAATCCAATCCAATTAAAAAATGAGAAGGCATACAGATGCCCAACAGGTACATGACAAGAGCCAAAATATGGAAACAACCTAAGATTTTATTACTAGGTGAATGGAAAAGTGAAGCATATGAATTAGTAATAAGGATAAATGCATGGACAGTTTTGTCTGCACTTAGTAGATGTTGGCAGTGTGGCACAGATGGATGACCAAGGAGAAGTCTTCCAAAAGATTCTGTTCTCATTCCACCATCCGAGTACACCTTAAGCTCAGTATCTAGAAATCTTCTCAACTGGTGGTCCTGTGGATTCAGAAACTGGGTTTTCAACTATTAATCTTTGTTTTTCTTTTTATTTTCATAGAAACTCTTCTCATTAAATGTCTGACTGTTTGTAACATTCAGCAAATATTCTTTACTACCAAGTCTCAACAGATGGTTCAACAAACAGGTCCTTAATGAGTATAAGGCAACTGAAAGAGAAAATGAACTTATGTTGTCTGAAGGGAGGAAGTGTCTCTTCTGTCCTTTAATCAGAGGAACTGACAGAGATTCCTTCATCAAAATTCAGTCAAGCTTCTCTGAGATATTTTCTGGACTAGGCTTTGACCTTTGGACTTTCTATATCAGTCATTGCATTGCCCAAAAATCTTGTTAAATAGGTTTAGTCAGAAATCTCTACCTTTAATATCTAATCCCAATCACCTGCCTTTAGCAAGCATCCTCTTGAGTTGCTCTAACAAGAATCCTCATCCCCCTTAGTAATTTTCTATCCATAGCCTTATTCATTGGCTATAAATTGCTACTTGTCCATGCTGCATTCAGAGTTGAGTACAACCTCCCTTCTCCCCAACTGTAAAACCCCACTGACTAGTCCTTTGAATGAAATCTTCCTTATCACCTTTAAAAGTATCAGAATAGTTTTTTTTCTTTAACAGTATAGAAGACTGTGCAGGTGCAGAAGATGAAACAATAGTTTTCTTGACAGAGAAGCACCATTGTTTAGGATCAAAAAAAAAAAGTACTCAATCTTGTTGGACACAATGTGCTTAATGTGTTTTTTATCTGGTAATTAATAGTAATATCCAGGTAGTCTGCTAAATTCAGGTAATAGTGTTTGCAATCATGGGCTTTAGAGTCAGACAGATTTATGTTACTATCCTAACCATGTCACTTTTTATTCTATCATCTTTAGGTGATTATTTGATCTTTCTAAGATTTCATACTTCAGATGTTAAATCAGCATAATGATAATGATAACATATCTTTGATAGGGTTGCTGTGAGGATTAATTGAGATAACCCATAGAAAGAGCATAATATAGTGCCTAAAACATAGTAAGTACCCAATAAATATTAACCATTTTTATTTTAAATATTAATAATAATTAAGTGCTTTCCAAATATTTTGTTTTGAGTTGTTCCATTTGTTATATCAGATATTCCCAGGAGTCTCTTTAAAGGGAATATGCTAGTTAACACCATATTCTGAAATTATTGATCTCATGGGAAGATATATTTGATAGGTGAGTTTTACATAATACATATTTTTTTCAAAATAAACCACTTCATAAGTCTCTCTAAACAAATCATGGTCAAAATTTATTTCCTTTCTAATCATGAAACCATCCAGACCCCTGGTAACATCATAATATTTTATAGGTAATCACAGAAATCCAGTAACTTCTGATGGATAAGAATATTAATTCTTTTATTATTTATTATAATTATTTAAAATAATTATTGTTATATTTATTATAATTATTAATTCTTTTATTCTTTATAATTCTAATCCATTAGTCTATGACTCTTAGGAATAAGTATGTCAAACCATAAGAGACTCTTAATCTCAGGAAATAAACTGAGGGTTGCTGGAAGAGGGGTGGGAGGGATAGGGTGGCTGGGTGATAGACATCAGGAAGGGTATGTGCTATGGTGAGTGCTATGAATTGTGTAATACTGATGAATCACAGACCTGTACCCTTGAAACAAATAACATATTATATATTAATAATAATAAGAAAAGAATAAAGTATGTCATAGAAGGGTGTATTCAACTCAAAAAGATATTTTTATTGTTAGGTTGAACCATATGAAATCACCATTGAATGCCAAAAATAATCAAATATCAGCAATTTCACATTACATACTAAATAACTACCAAATGTGTTTCCATGAATAATATGAAGTACATTTCCTCTTGTGGGTTCTAATTTCAAAAGGAAAACTTATTTACTTGAGCCCTGTATTTGTCCATCCCTAGCCTAAACTGTCTTGGGTTAATTCCAATGCATGTGAAGGTGAGGCACTGTATAAGTGGGATTCTTGGATGTAAACAACAGAAACCATTTTGGGTAGCTAAGTAATAAAGAAATGTCTTGGGAGGATACATCATGGAATAGAAAGGAAGGCTGAAAAAACAGGCTCAGGCAAAAAAGCCAAGACCCTAACACTTCTCAGCTAATACTCTATAGTTTGCAACTCTGCTATCTCTGACATTAGCTCATTTGCTATTCCACTATCTGTGCCAAAAATAATTTCTACTGGATCCTGCACTGTTTTTCTCATTCTTTCGAAGTTTGAACCTCTGGGAGGAAGTGCCTGATTAGCTGATGGCACATCCGTCATTCTACTTTTTACATGACCAGGTCCTCTCATTGTCTTCTATAATAGAAGGCAAAGCCCTACTTCCTACCTCTCTTGTTATTCCTGCCAAATAGGAAGTTTGGTTCTTATGTTGGGCACATGCACATAATTTTTCAGCTAAAACCCTCTAGATTTATTCCTATACAACATTATGTCAGGATAGTACCAGATTGCTACAGACTGAAGAGATTTTGCATTTTTTATTATTTTTATCGTTTATATATAATATATATTCCTATTTAAAAATCTAACTGTAGAAATGTGCAAGTCTAAAAATAAAGTATAATGAACTAAATAAATGATTAACTAAGATACAATTTCTAACCCTCAAAAAGTTGGTGGTTCAGCATTGTCCTCGATGTATTTGATTTTTCTCAATTGTACTCTCAGTGTCAATTGTTTAAACATAAGGAATGATATGAAAGTAATACAAAGAACAATTTTTTAGTATTTGTTGTGCAAAATATACTTAAGAGAGTGTTGCCAGGATGTTATTCACATGTAGAAGTCACACATTTGATCGTTACATAGAAAGTACAGAAGATTATCAGTTCAACAAAAGGGAAATAAAAATCAATTTTCACCCAATGAACTTGTGTGAATCTAATCAAATTTGTAAAGTAAATAAGCCTGTCTGCTGTTGGATATGTTTCTATTGATGGGGAGAAAGAATATTTGCATGGTTGTTGGTGAATAAATCACCTTTCACAAAAAATGAATTTGTTCTTTGCCAAGGTGGAGAATTTGGTTCAGATTAAATTTAAACTTATGTTCTGTAGAAGAAGTTAAAACGTTATTAAGAGATAATAAAACTATATTTAATCAGAATTATTTCACAATGGGAATGAAACTGAATGAATCCTCCCATCCTGAATCTCCCATGATATTTTAGCTCTGTGAAAGACTTCCAGAATCTCAAAGGCAGTGTGTTCTTTACATGAGTACTTCTTAGCACATTATATTCCCCAGTCTCAATTATCTCTCCCTTTACTCATTTAAAAGAAGCCAGGGGAAAAAAAACGTAGTTTCAGAGCATGCATTAAAATATGACTTTTCTTTCCACTGAATTAACAAATTGAAATCATGTTAAGTTCCTATCCCAATTATACTTGTTTGTAAATGTTTCTTTTTTCTGTTTTAAAAAGTGAAGAGCTATTTATGTGTGAGAATGGGTTGTGGGTATTTTTTTTTTTTTGGTTGTTGTGTTGTTGTTGTTTGTTTTTATCCCTTTTGGTGAGAGGAGAGGGGCACCCTGCTTTTAATGTTAAGGGAAAAACAAATTATTTATTTATTTTTTATTTTTTTATTTTTTAAATTTTATTTATTTGACAGAGAGAAACGCAGCCAGAGAGGGAACACAAGCAGGGGGAGTGAGAGAGGAAGAAGCAGGCTTCCCGCCCGAGCAGGGAGCTCGATGTGGGACTC
Source organism: Spilogale gracilis (assembly GCA_004023965.1). Taxonomy (NCBI): domain Eukaryota; kingdom Metazoa; phylum Chordata; class Mammalia; order Carnivora; family Mephitidae; genus Spilogale; species Spilogale gracilis. The sequence goes on along the minus strand of PITA01003473.1, from coordinate 62,002 downwards.
GATCCCGGGTCTCTGGGATCATGACCTGAGCCGAAGGCAGTTGCTTAACCAACTGAGCCACCCAGGCGCCTGGGAAAAACAAATTTATTAATAGAGAACTGATTAGAAAGTAATTAAAGATTCACTAAATCATAGTTTTAATACAGCTATAGGATGTATTTTAAAAACTGGCAGTGTTTTAAAACTGTTTAAAATATGGTGTTTTTCATTTAAAATAATGAAATAAATAGTATAAGAATTAATTGATTATAATACAGGTGAGGTACTTTCCCTATAATTGGGATGATTTTTACCTAATCAACAGCTTAGCTATAGGTACTCATTTGAAAATGGTTTGTGGTTAATATGGGGGTGTTGCTTTTTTATCATGAAACAGAGAAGGGTGAAATACTCTTTCCTGAACATTGATTTCTAATCTTGGTAAGTTAGCATGATTTTTAACCAGGTTTGGTCATTTTTTTTCCTATTTAGTATTTAAATGTTATATAGATGTTTGGCATCCCAAGTCCATGAAGAGGAAAGAACAGTTTTTTTTAGGAAGACCAAAAACTAAAGTTCTTTTAAGATTGTGACTTTAATTTTCTCTCCAGTTATTTGTACTGGGAGCATCATATTACAGATACCAGACACATAATCATGCAAGAAAAACATCAACAGAGGCAACAGTTTCGGATTCTTTTACTTCCATGAATAACACAGTCTTTTTTTCTGAGTATGGCATGAATTCATGGTACTGATCTAATAATAAAAAACTTAGTTAAAAGGAGACTATTGATGTTGCCAGATCTAGTGGTTAAGTTATTCATACTGTTTCCCCCCCAAAGAATATGATAACAGACCAAATTGCAAAGATATCAAATAGGGAATAAAAATGGCTATATGTCTGCTTTTTCCCCCAAGTACATTTAATATGAAAATATATGTGTATGATGTGTGTTTGTGTGTGTGTGTGTGAGAGAGAGAGAGAGACAGAGAGAGACAGAGAGAGAGAGAAGAAGATACTACATATATATTTTAGATGACTCCTTTTAAGTTAGAGGAATTTGGAGCAATTGATCCTCTGTAAGGCACCAATATGTACTACATCCCTTGAGTATTCAGTATCAGATGTGCTAAAACAATGAAGAGAAGAAACAAATAAACAAAACTAACACAGACCACTAAGAGTAGGCAAGGAAACACATGGCATAAGACATCTGTCTTCCTCTCCAACTTCTCAGTTCCCAGTCTTCCCACTCTGTACCCAAAGTGTTTTTACCTCAGAATGGAAGTAAACAATAAAAGATATGACATCAGCTAATGGTAACCTTGACCTTGATTCTGCACCTTTGGGACTCTGACTTCAGTGTCTTGTATAAGAGGTTTCATACACAATCTTACAGCATCATATGGACAAGCATGAGGTTTCCCATGTCGTGACTGGGAAAGTCCTTTCACTGAACCTGCCCCTGATTCTATCACTCAGGGTATCAAATATAGGCATAAGATCTACTCACATAGTCAAGACTTATTCATTAATGATCATACATTGGGTAGGAAGACAAAGACAAGAGGAAGACAGCTCTTACTAACAACACAAATTATCTAAGTCATCTGACCAAAATAGTGCATTTTATCAAAAACTTACTTAAGCTGACTTGCATTCAGCTTTTCCAAGATGATATCATTATAAAAAAAAATCTAAAGGAGAAAAAAATCTCCAAACAACATATATTTGTAGCTTATATTTCTCAAAAATAAACCAGTCTAATAAGGGTAATAAAACAATATTTCTGTTTTTGTCACTATGTATAAAATTTCAGAAGCTTCAGCTTTCCTCAGATTTCTCCAACAGGCTTTAAGCTGTCTTCATGGAGATAGCCAAAAGCAGTCCATTCAGCTCACACACAGAGACCATGATTTCCTCTTACACATTCTTCTTGGATACCCCAGGAAGTCCTCCATTTCTCTTGTCTTCTAGTCTAGCTACTGTGAAGATATATCTTTCTTCTAATGCTCTGATGTTCTAGCCCTGATAGTGTTCTTTTCTTTCCTTTCATTCTACACAGAGGCTGGACTGGTTTGCTGTTTCAACTAACATGACTACAGAGATCAGTAATTACCTAAATTACAGAAAGCACTACACTGCTATACAGACTACCAGACTACGGTTGCTCTATTCTCTTCACTTTTTACAGAGATTTTAAGAAACTAGTTCTGTTTAATATAGATCCATTATACTCTTGTCTCTGCTACATTTCTTTAAAGGAAGCAAAGAAACACACAACATCTGACCTATACCTAAATTTTCCATCTTTTCTCAAAATTTAAAAGTATGTATTGAGGAAGATAGCTGTTGTTTCCAGGAAGTTCTTTAGTCCTTTATGCAAACAGACCCTGGTAGTCATTTAAATAGACTCACTAGACTTAATGAAATATATCTGAATCCTAGGGTGAACTCAACTTATCTCTTAAGCTAAAATCCCATATCATATACGGACATACATTAGTGATAAAATTCTGTTCAAGAACAGGTTATTTTCTTCATTATTTTAAATAAAATGGTGAATGGGCTTCAAATTGATTATTTTATTATTTTTGCCCCTGATATGCCATAATTTATGTTTAAGACAAATGGACATTTCTAATACAGGAACAAAGAGAGCACTGCTTCTTAATATCATTTTGAATGGCAGGGTACCAGTATAACTGAGTTTCCTGGAATTAATATTTTTCCCAAACGTAACCATGTTGGCTATTCTCTAGGCCTGTTGGGGGATTAAAGCACAATTTTGACTTATTACAATAATCTATTCAAACAAGTACTTCTCCAAGAATTTAGTCTTCTGCTGTGATAGACTTTGGTCATGTTATTCAGACTCAGTCACTCCTAATCATGTGCCCAACAAACATATAATTATAACGCATGTCCACATGGGTAATTCTCACATATTTTCAAAACTATTATACATGGGTAATGACTTGTCATTTTTACACATTCTGTAAAAAAATACCTATACAGGATGTAGATCCAGTAAGATATTATAACCTGAGTCTAAATGTGACATGGTTTTTAAAAAGGTGTTTATAAACCATAAAATGCTGTCATTTGTAAGTGATAGGATTAGGGCTACAAGAAATTTATAAAGCCTTCCTTTGACACTCCCTGAGTCCTGGTTAGGATTCAGTCTTCATTCTGCACAGACACCTAAGCTTCCCACCATCTGCCTGTATATCTAAATGAGGGAATTGGAGGAGGTTCAAGAAGTCCTGGTCATAAAACATCCCAAGCATGATTTTTTTTGTTTTTGTATTCTTTTCCAAACAACTGTCTCCTTTAAGCTTATCGTAGTAAAATGCAACTTGATTAAAATTTCCATATTAGAATGATGACTTTCGTAAATTTTCAAAACTTTTCCTCTGTAGGTCTTAGCTGCCATGCAAATAAAGATTTTGACCAATAATTTAAAAAAATAGTAGAATTAAATATTCTTATATTTATTTAATCCATTCCTCAGTGAATATTAATCAAATTTGTCATAACAATGACGTTATACCCAATTATTCAAAGAGTCTTCCAATATCAAATTTGTGTCTTCCTGCTTGTTCCCTGACTTTGAGCTCAAGGAGATGGAGTTAGCAAATGGGGTCCCTTAGCCTTTTACATGGCTGGGACAAAATAAACAAAAAATGACAAAAAAAGATTTTCGAAGAGCTTAATATACATCAGCTGTGAAAGGTTTCTATGCCCCCCCCCCACTATCATAATTTGAACAAACTTCCAGACAAGAAATCTGATACAGTATGGAGAACTCTGGAATTCCTCAAGTCATCAAACACCAGGATAGAAATATCATCTTAAAGTTTTACACAATGGAATCTGATTCATAAGACTAAAGATGTTAAAATATAGGTTATCTATAAGGAAAGAAAGAAAACGGTCTCTATTGAAAAACGTCTGGAGTAGAGCAAAGAAGAAAAGAGACAGCCAGAAGGAAAATCTGTAAAAGATATCTCTGAGAAAGGTCACTTCAATTGATGTAGGTTTTTCTGTTATGAATTCCTTTTTTATGTGCTTAGCTGTTAAATGTTAAAACTTCCATTTTAAAATGGACTTCAGTTTCACTATAGAATAGGGCTCTAACCCCTGCATATGATGGTCAGTCTCTACATATGTATCTCATTTTATGTCATGTGCTCTTTGCTCATGCTTTCTATTTTTCTTATTTGGTGCACTGATATAAGGGCACTTATATGTCTGAAATGTCATTGTGTGAATGTGTATTGATATCCTCTTGTGTAAGTGCCTCAGGGACATTCTTTTCTGCTGGATGTCCCAGATGTCAGAGTTTACACCTGTTCCTAAGTGTAAAATGTATATGTTAACCAACAAAAATAAAGTTTTATAAGGCTAATATGATTTTAAGCCAATAAGCTCATGTAAATGGATATACCAAGGTGTAGAAATATAAAACATCCCATATTTGCTTGAAAAACATATAATTTCCAGAAGAATGCAAATATGACATTTGACGGAAAAGTCTGGATTAAATATCATATAATTAAGTGACTAAATAAGGTAGCTTAAGTGAATGGTTTCCTGGTTCCCACAGGTTATGATTTTTCTCCTTGTCCTCACATTAAATAGCCAACAGATTGGGGGTGGAGGAAAAAAACGGGGAAACTAGAAATTTAATAAATTTCAATCCTTGAACATAGAGTTTAATAGCTTTATGAGTTCTTTAAATGTTTTCATCATATGTTTTATTTTTTTATTTTAGGGGTGGGGGTCTGGTAGGGGCAGAGAGAGAGAGAGAGAAACTCAAGCAGATTCTGAACTGAGCATGAAGACCAACAAGGGACTCCATCCCATGACCCTGAGATCAGACCTGAGCTGAAACAAAGAGTTTGTGTTCAACCAACTGCATCACACAGGTACCCTGAGTTCTTTAAATTTAATGTAATCAACTATACAGTTAGTGGTGATATAAGGGTTGATAGAAGCCTAGATGATATTCCCACTCAAACATCCATTCAATTAGCATTTAAGAGCTTAATAAGGTATCATGCATTGTTCTTGAATATCATTTTAACATCTCTTAGTCTCTATTGCCTAATTTGTAAAATGGACAACATTGTCTTCTAACTTAATGAAGATAGAGGTGAAGCAAGATGGTCTCTTAAACTTTAATTAAAGATTTATAATGTTATTATTTGGGGTAAGATTTTTCTATTTCTTATTCTCTCTCTCTCTCTCTCAGAAATTAAAAACTATTAGAGACAATAGTAAGCAAGCAAACAACAAAACCCAGAGACAGAAACATAAATTCTTTAGAAGTTAAGTATAGCTTTAGAAGACTAGAAGAAGAGGTTTTAAAAAGTGTCTGTGAAGACAAGCAAAGAAGAGAAAAGCAAGGATAGGAGAGCTTCTGATTTTAAAAGTAATTTATTCAATAATTCCTTGAATTTTAGACCTATTTTTTTAAAAGATTTTATTTACTTATTTATTTGACACAGAGAGAGATCACAAGTAGGCAGAGAGGCAGGCAGAGAGAGAGGAGGAAGCAGGCTCCCTGCCAAGCAGAGAGCCTGATGCGGGCCTCAATCCCAGGACCCTGAAATCAGGACCTGAGCCGAAGGCAGAGGCTTCAACCCACTGAGCCATCCAGGTGCCCTAGACCTATTTTTTAAAAATTTCTCCTCCTTCATATGTAAGAGTAGAGAGAAAATATAACTGAAGAATTGTTTGCAAAGAACTCAAAACTGTTCTAGAACATGGTTTTAATAAATTAACTAACATGATTGCAAAAGACTAAATGTTGGTGATATGACAATAATCTACTTATGGGATCTTTCCCGGAAAGGTTTTTGATCATTGTCACCTTAGGACATAGTAATTTTTAATAGGGATCTTTTTAAAAAGTCCAAAAACACTTTGAAACTTCACAATTAAATATTTTAATATATTCCTTTTATTTTTATTCTAAAGACCTGTAATATTCATCTTGTAAATAGCTGTACTCCAGGTTTATCATTTGAAAAAGTTTGAGATGATTACACTACTGTTATTATATTTTTAAAATTCCTTGCCAGAAAAAAATAAGTACTTTATTCATAATCAAATAAACTATTACCAGAATTTAATATGAATTGGGAATGGGAGCATTTAAAAAAATGAAAGGCCTAAATTAGTTGATTTCCTGAATGGGATGGCCATCTTAGAAATTCAAAATGGAAGGTTAACTATTATTTAATTATCTATGGTTGTATGGAAATTTCATTACTGCTGATTTTGAGGGCTCTGAGTATATGTCTGTGAACATACACACACACTCCCACACAGACACATTTCTGTATATTAGCCCTTCATAGTTAAAAGGGCAGGATGAATTATATTTCAATGCTTATCTGAAAATTCTTTCTTGTTAGACTGCCCCCTTTCCTGATTCTTTGGCTAAAGAGGGCAAACTTTTATAAGGACTTTTTAATGTCTACAACCCTTGGTATTTCTGGGCTGCCTGCTTCAGCTAAAATATATGAGGCAAAAAGGAAACTCCAGGAACTCACTATGCTATCTTTCCTTGGGTCCCCAAGTCATAGTTGGTCTGCCTTCTTCTCTAACCTTTCAGAGTCTTCTTATGGCTATTTCCCATATAATTCTGGGGTTATTAGTTGTACTTAGTGGTAGAAATGAGATATGTCTATTCCATCTTTCCAGAAGTGAGGTCCCCAAATATTTTTAAAAGTTAATATTGTACTGATCTTTAAGAGATAATTTCTATTAAGTATTAGTAATATGTAACAATTTTCTACACATGATAATATAGTTAATGTGCTCTTTAGTTCTATATGAAAAAATGATTTAAATTCACGATAATGATCATAGAATATTTGAGTTAAAAATATCCTGAGTGATCATTTAATCCTTCAAATCTCACATTTAATAGCACTTCTATGATTAGAAACCAAAGACTTAATACCAAGAAAGCTAGTAACTTTCTTAGCTGTAGAGTAGCAAACCTCATAAAATTTAGTAAATGCTCAGTTTATACTTAGGGTTATTGAAAGATGCTCTGGGTTTGATTCCTAGTTAAGTTATCAAATTCTGCTTTCTCATTGTAACTCTTCTTTTTTTTTAAATTGCAGTTATAAAAATAATGTCTTTACTTGTCTTGAGCCCATTTGTCTTAAAAACATGCTTACATGTTGTTTATGAAACTCAGGGAATATATCATAACAGATATATGATTTACCAGCATAGCTAAAGATATATACAATTATCCATACAACTTATCATCTTTACCAGTTACATTTATAAACACTATTTCCTATTTCTCTATGACACAAGTCAAAAGAGTTCAAAAGACACATCATTGGTACCATGTTTCCACATACCCTTAACAGCAGCCCATTCTTTACATCAATTAATTTTAAAATATATAGACAAATCAGATTATTTTACATCATTCCTACTCAAGACTCCCTGGAAATTTAAATTCATGCATAAAATAAAACATGCCTTTAAACCTTACCTCATCTGGATCTTGCTTCCTCCTTTGACTTCACTTTTTTCCCCATCTTCAGCACCACTAGCTCCCCACCCCTGCTACCCATGGTTACCATATTTCATCCATACTAGTATGCTCTCTGTCCTTGAACACATCTAGCTTATTTCTACTTCATGGCTTTTACACAAACCATTACCTTTCATTCATGTATCAGACCAAATGTCATATCTCTGATCTCATCATTCTATTTTTTCCTAGTACTTATCATTTTCTGAAATGATCTTATGCATTTGTTTGCCTGTTTTTATTTTGTTTCCTGACTATAATACAACTTCCATGAAAGCAAAGAACTTGCCCGTTGTAGTCAATGTAATTTACCATGCCACCAAGCCACGCACTAATACAAGTCAATATAAAATATAGTTAAATTAATTTATTGAATAAATAATTTAAACATTTACTGTTGATTGAAAACTATCATGCTGACTATTTGTTACTCTATTATCTTGCAATATGGAAAGCTACTTTAGGAGCTACTGAGAATCTAAGAACTTTATATCTCCAGATTTCTGTACATTTTGAGTGTGCCCTCCCTCTCTCACTCTCCCTGTTCCCTCTCTAGCTGCGCTTCTGTCTGTCAAATAAACAAATAAAAACTTTTAAAAAATAGGATCATAACTACATTTTTTTTCATATTTGACTTCTTTGGCTTGATAGAACCTTTGTAAGATTTATCCATATTGTTGTACGTAATACTAGTTCACTCTCATTGTTGTATAGTATTTCATGGAATATTTATACCACAATGCCTTTATCCTTTTGATTTTTTTTTAAGATTTTATTTATTTGACAGAAAGAAACACAGCTATAGAGGGAACACAAACAAGGGGAGTGAAAGAGGGAGAAACTGAGCAGGGAGCCGGATGCGGGGCTGGATTCTGGGACTCCAGGATCACGACCTGAGCCCAAGGCAGATGCTTAATGACTGAGCCACCCAGGCGCCCCTATCCTTTTGATTTTTGATAGACATTTTGATTCTTTATAGTTACTGGTTGTTACAAATATTGCTAATATGAAGATCCTAGTTTTATGCTCATATATGTGATAGATACTTATATAATATTGGAATTGCATAAATTAACTATAATAGACCCAGCAGAAATAGGTTTTCAAAGTGTGTGAGAGTATTAGTTGTTCCACATCATTGTCAACTCTTGAAATTATCAATCTTCTTAATTTCCCATTATGAGACTTGTGAAATTGTATCACATTGCCATATTAATGGGCCCATCCTAATGAAGTCAAACCTCTTTTTATGTGTTTATTGGCAATTCTGATATTCTAATAAAGTTCCTGTTCAAGTGTTTTGTTTATATCTGTATTTGTCTTTGTAATACGAGTGGGTAGAAGGTATGTGTGGGCGTGCGTGTGTGTGTGTGTGTGTGTGTGTGTGTCTGTGTGTCTGTGTGTCTGTGTGTACCTATACCCTGGAGATGTCTTTTGTCAGATAATGCACTGCAAATATATTCTGCCATTCTGTGGTGTCTTTTAACATTCTTAATGATGAATCCTGATGGGCAAAGATTTTAATTTTTATAAAAACAGCTTTACTTTTTTATTTTATGGTTAATTGGTTTGCTATGCTACTCCATAGTCATGAAAATATTCTTCAATGTTTTGTTTTAGAAGGCTTATTGTTACAGTTTTTATATTTAAGCTTATTATCCATCTCTAATTTTCACGTTTGTTTTAACTATATGTCAAGATTCATTCACCAAGAAAGCCACAGTGAGGCAAATCATAATCAAATCACTAAAAACATGGTAAGTCTATGTGAAATTATAACTTATTTGAGAGATTTACATTTTGGATGGTGACCTTGAGCAGTAGTTTAAAATAATTTTGAGGCTTGTTTAATTATCTGCCCCCAGCATTCCAAATGGAGCTTAAAGATGGTAGGATAGATAGATATATGCTTAATTTTCTGAGAAAATACCTGAACAATTTCCAAAGTGGTTGTAAAATTTTGTATTTCAACAGCAATGTTCAAGAGTTTTAGTTTTCCCATATTCTTCCTAACACATTTCAATCTTAGCTACTCCAGTGAGTGTCTCATTATAATTTTAACATTTTCCTGATAACTAATGTTAAATACATTTTCATGCACTTATTGGAAATTCACATATATTTCTTTTTTTTTTATTGTTACTTAATTTTTTTTTTCCAGTGTTCCAAGATTCATTCCCCATTCCCATTCCCCACACCCAGTGCTCCACGCTTTAGGTGTCCCCAGTACCCACCACCAGGCTCTCCCATCCCTCCACCCCCCTCCCTCCAAGTCCCTCAGTTTGTTTCTGTGTCCAAAGTCTCTGTTGTTTCGTTTCCCTCCCTGGATTACCCTACTTCCCATTTCCTTTCCTTCTCCTACTGTCCTCTACATTACCCCTTATGCACCGCAAGTAAGTGAAACCACGTGATACTTGATTTCTCTACTTGGTTTATTTCACTCAGCATAATCTCTTCCAATCCAGTCCATGTTGCTATACTATGCCTCCACATATCTTTCTTTATGAAATGCCTGTTTAAGTCTTTTGCTCATTTTAAAAATTAAGTTTTACTGTACTTAGAGCAAAGGTTGTCATTCTTGGTGTTATATACTGTTGAATGGAGAAGTGTATAAAGAAAATAGATGAGGATACAGGTACAGTAAAAGCAGACTCAGCCTCATGGAATCCAGCTGGTCATAATATTGGGAAGTGGTGTTTGGACAGAATCTCCAAGGATTTAGGATCAGAATTTAAGCTTATGGACTCGTTGTTATTTATTACTTGAATATCGTCTTATTCACAAGAAGGGAAAGGTCTAGCTTAATTAAACACTGCATTCTCTTTCTTTCCTCAAATAACCTGAGGCTTAGTTATTTGTATTCCATTTTAGAAGATTTTTATTTATTAAACACTAATAAATTATTAACATTTCAAATTGACACTATTAACAGTAGCTATTAATAAGGGTTCACATATTTTAAAAATTTAAACTAATTAAATATTTGTCTCTTGACAAAGTTGAAATTGAAAGAACTGCCTTTATATAGTTTACCAGTCATCAGTTTCTCATCACGCTATCTATCTATTGTTTTTCCTTTATTGTTACAAGTGAAATGATATATTTACAAGTAACATAATCAAGAAAATGAGGAATTAGATGTAGTTATAAAATACTCAGGAGTTCAGGATTCAATGGCCTGTGGTGTGGAAAAAAATTAAGGCAATTTAAATCTAGATGTACAGGGCACCTAGGCTGACATCCAGGTTATGGGAATAAACATGTTTTGTAAATTTTTTGAACATCATACTTCATTAGTATGTGTTTTTACCAAATACTGACATTTTAGAAGTGTGTTTCCAGAATGATGCTTCAGTAAGTTAAAGCAAGACAAGGAATTCTCTAATAGTATCCTGCCATGTTCATTTCAGAAGTACTCTGATGCTACCTAACATCCTGTGTCTTCCTTTAAGTTATATTAATTCCAAGATGCTTACCCTTATTTGATATCATAGCAATTCAAAAAGAACCTCAATTTTCCAAATCATATTACTGCCTTTGCCATAAAACTACTTGCACTATAAAAAAGAAAAACCCAAGGTTGGCTATTATATGTAGTCAGTGAATGAGAGTGCTATCATTTCTGCTTCTCTATTTTCAGTACTCTATTGTTATCAATTATCTATCAAAAGCTATAAAAGAGATGTTTACTGAAATATGTGAAGCCTCAGAATATGACTAAAGATAAATGCTAAATTATATATAATATAATCTGCTTGCATAAAAGAACGATATTGTAGATTACATTTTCAACTATGCACACACTTACCATCAACAGAAAACAACAGAGTTAGCCATGGAGTTAAACCAGCCCATGCCAATTTTGTTATTTCATATGCTGCTTTCAAAGCAATAGCTCTGGAAGAAATCCAAATGGAAACTCAATTCAATAGCACTCTGTATTCCAAAGGGTTTACGATGGTACTAGAAGTATAACAAATGTGACTTGAGGGCACAATGTTCTAAGAAGAAAAAATGACATATCTCACATAAAGGATGAGCTGATTATAACTAGTGGGGGGCAAATTATAATATGTGCATGGATACTCTGATAAATAAGAACACAACAACATTACAGCCACATGAAATAATATACTGTACATACTCAAAATCCAAAGTTTCACTGATTTAATTTTAGCTCAGAGTTTTTTTGCACTTATACATATTAAATTTTATTACTACTGGTATAACAACCTGTTGCTTTGTTTTCCTTTCCTTAGAGAACATTTTTTCTTTTTCCATTTATTGTAAACTAAATGAAGCTATTTATTGTCAGAAGATAAACATGTCAACAATATCTATTTGCACATAGAAGTAGAAAAATTTCTTAAGCAAAATGAGCATTTTTTTTCCTGAGGTAAAAAAATATGTCATTCATCTACGTACAAATGGTCCATTTACATTAGCGTAAACATGAGGCAAAAATGTAAAATTCTCACCTTTTTAATGATTTCCTTGAGCATGAGACCAGCATCAGGCTGGGAATTTTAGAGTAATTTTCCCATAAATTTTCTACAGATTTACTAGACAGATGTTTGTTAGAAATATTTGTGTGGAGGGCAGCCTGGATAGCTCAGGCAGTTAAGCATCTGTCTCTTGATTTTAGCTTAGGTCATATTCTCAGGCTCTTGAGATCCAGCCCTGCATCAGGCTTCTCACTGAATATACTGCTTAGGATTCTCTCTCTCCCTCTCCCTCTGCCCCCTCCCCCCCACCTCCTGCCCACATGCACATACTCCTCTCTCTCTCTGTCTCTCTCTCTCTCTTTCTCTCTCTCTCTCTCTCTCTCTCTCTCTCTCTCTCTCTCTCTCTCTCTCTGTGTGTGTGTGTGTGTGCTTGTGTGCACACAGAGCATGTAAGCCATCTTCCCTTGAATTACTCTAAAATCTTGGCTCTAAAGATAAAAATTTGGTCCTAATATGAAACATGCAAACAGGAAGGCAAGAGTTCAGTTGCCTTCTTTCCCAATTACATTTCCAATTACATTTAAATCTCACCATAAAACTGTCCGCATTTCCTTTCCTTAACAGAATATAAATATTCAATGGGTTAAACTTGCTAAAATACACCAGGAAACAGCTTATATTTCCCTCTATTCCACAACATTCATCTTTCTGATCTCCCTTCCCTTGCCTTTTGATGGCAACTCCGGTTAAGGGTGAAATTCTAAATCTGACTTTCAGATATTAGAAGTGTCTTAATTTCAGATATTAAAAACTTCAGCACAACCTATGTCAAAACATCAATTTCTCCTTCCATTTAAACACTAGCCCCAATCTATTCTAACACAGGGCCAGGCAAGTAGCATCAAGGTAAAGGACATGCATTATCTCTTTTTTTTATCCAGGTTCTATGGAACCTAAAGCATTTACAATTTATGGAGGGGCACCCCTTTATAAAAAATACTATAAATTAATAATACAAAATGTGTATGGCATCCTAAGGAGATCCGTGAAATGAGTGACACTGAAGTTTGAGTTTCATTAGCTTCAAGGTAAATCCAACCCTGCCTTCACCTTACACTTCCTTTCTTTCTTATCCTCTTCATTCTTCAAGGAACTAAAGCATTATGAAGAATGTTTCAGGAGATAAAAGGCCTTTTTAGTAGGTGGAATTACTGCCTATTCTTTCTTGGCTCACACTGGCTAGTTACTGCCTTCTGTCATGGCAGACAACAAAACACTTGTACTTTTATAAAGCATGTTATTGGATTCTTTATGAACCACTCCTCTCTACTAACCCCATGGTGACCTCCACTATTATATGTTCTCTGGCAAAAATGTGACAATCCTGAGCTGACCTTCTGATGTCATTATCAGCTAGTGCCTCTGGTCCTCTAGGCACTAGGTCCTCACTATGGCAAGTATCTTTTATTATTATTATTATTATTATTATTATTATTATTATATTATTTGTGAGGGAGGGGTAGTACTTTCAATAACACTTCAGCCTAGCTATCTTCTACAGTTTCTACTCCACTCAAGGAATGTAAATGCCCTTGATTGTCAGATTGTAGAATTTCAGCTTGCTTCTACTATGACTTCTCTTCTTTATACCTTACTCATGTAGGGGAGTTCCAGGCATCCTTCCAGCTTCAAAACTTTCAGTGTGAGAGTCAAGCTGCAGTATTTTTGCTGCCAAAACTCTAGGGGGTAACAGGTCAAACTCTCATAAAATATCAGTAGTCTCCACCCTGGTACCGACGCCCCAGGTTTCTGAGTTTAGGAACATGAAATCAGGGAGCAAGAAGTTAATTTCTCTTTGACCCCAACTTCTCCCAATCTCTTCAAGGATTTTTAGAACTTTCTAATTTACCTTAAGGGGTACCTACAAGGAGGAGAGGGGAAATGCTGGCAGTTATCTTTATTCTTACAAATTCCTTCACTGAAAGAAATCCTGTCCTCACTGGCACACCCTTAACCTTTATATAGGTTTCCAGTGAATAATGGCTGCTGGGCTAGTTTGGCTTTCTTTTCATCAGTTCCATTATGATGTGTGTAGTACCTCTCTTTGGATTGTGGCATTTGTATTAGCAACCAAGAGCATAAACCGTATGGCTTTAGCCAAGATTATAACAGGAAAAGTGCCCTTCTAAGTGTTGTTGTGCTTTTCCTTACTGGCTTTGATACAACCAAGCCACTATTTAACCCAGATTAATTACTGGCTTTGTGACCTAGAAATAGAAAAGTGATTCAGCCAGAATTCTGTTCCTTTATGGTTTATGGAATGTCAGTGTAATGGTTTGCAAAGAAGTGCAAACCTATTATTTACGATGAGATTTGGGCTTTTAGAGATGTCTCAAAATTATCGATGTTTAAGTTATGTGGGAGGCTCATAACTCTTTCTCTTTTTTATACCTGGCTTCCTGTTTGATCTTAAATGAAGTTTTTATAATTTCAAATTTTTCTTTCCCTTTTATACTTCCTAAAAATCTTTTAGCAGCTAGTCATCGAGCATTGGCCAGAGTCCATCTTTATTCACTTGGGTATTTAAATCTCTTATTATTAGAGCGTAAGCCTTTTGGACAGTCTTATTTTTATTCTATTCCAACTTATTTGATCCATTTTATATAATCTACTGCCCAAACACTCTCCCAAGAATTTATTTATACACTCTCTATGCCTGGCACTCTCATCTTTTTCATTCTACCTTATTTCTATTCATTCTTCAATAAAATCTCCCTAATACATCAACACAGAATGGATGGATGGTCCTTGTGCAGAACTGCTAGTATGTTTTTATTTTTTTCTGCTTATGAGACACGATCAGTTGGCTATGTATTACCTATTTTTTTGTTTTTTTTTCTTCAGTCACTAGTTTTGAGCCACTACCCTATTCAGAACACATGCAGCAATTTGTCTTCCCAACTGCATTGTAATCTGTGAGACTTTGCCTTACATTCATAAAACTATGCCTTGAAGGTAATTATTAAATCTTATATTTTTATTGATTCACATATGAGAGAATTGATAGAGCAGCCAAGGAAAGAGAATTTCTATATCCACAGACTAAATAGCTGAATTTTCAGAATAGAATTAAGAGGTTCTCTTATATCAATCACTTGAGAGTCACATTGTAAGAGGTAAAAACCTCTCCTCTTCTTCTCCACCATCTGCTTGGCAGCCACAAAGCAGCAACCATGCATGAATGCATCTCCATCCATGCTGGACAGGCTGGTGTCCAGATTGACAATGCCTGCTGAGAGCTCTATTGCCTGGAACATGACATCCAGCCTGATGGTTGGATGCCAAGTGACAAGACCATCGGGAAAAGAGATGACTCCTTCAACACCTTCTTTAGTGAGATGGGTGCTGGCAAACATGGGCCCAGGGCAGTATTTGTAGACCTGGAACCCATAGTCATTAATGAAGTTCACAATGGCACCTACTACTGGATTTTCCACCCTGAGCATGTCATCATAGACAAGGAAGATATTGCTAATAACTATGCCCGTGGACCCTATACCACTGGCAAGATGATCATTGACCTCCTCATCACCACTCTCTGTCAATTATGGAAAAAGAGTCCAAAGTGAAATTTTCCATTTATCCAGGCCCCCAGGTCTCCACAGCTATAGTTAAGCCCTATAACTCCATCCTCCCTACCCACACCACCCTGGAGCAAACTGTGCCTTCATGGTAAACAATAAGGCTGCCTATGACATCTGTCATAGAAACCTTAATAGTGAATGCTTAACCTACACTAACCCGAATAGGTTGATAGGTCAAATTGTGTCCTCCATCACTGCTTCCCTAAGAATTGATGGAGCCCTGAATGTTGATCTGACAGAATTCCAGGCCACCTGGTATTCTGTCCTCGCATCTACTTTCCTCTGGTCATATATGCTACTGTCTTCCCTGCTGAGAAAGCCTACCATGAACAGCTTTCTGTAGCAGAGATCACCAGCATGGGCTATGAGCCAGTCAACCAGATGGAGAAATGTACCCCTCACCATGGTAAATTCATGGCTTGCTGCCTGTGGTACCATGGACATGTGGTTCCAAAAGAGGTCAACATTGCCATTGCCACCATCAGGACCAAGTGTACCATCTACTTTGTGGACTGGTACCCTACCAGCTTCAAAGTTGGCACTGATTCCCAGTATTCCAATGTGGTATGTGGTGGAGACCTGGCCAAAGTACAGTGAACTGTGTACATGCTGAACAGCACCACAGTCATTGCTGAGGGCTGGGCTTGCCCAGACCACAAGTTTGATCTGATGTATACCCAACATGCCTTTGTTCACTGGTATGTAGGTGAGGGCATGAAGGAGGGAGAGTTTTCTGAGACCTGTGAGGACATGGCTGCTCTTGAGAAGGATTATGAGGAAGTTGGTGTAGTTTCTGTTGAAGGAGAGGGTGAAGAAAGAAAGGAATACTAAAGTTAAAAATATCACAAAGATTTGTCTCCCTCTACTCTTTCTTCCTATTCAGTTTTCCCTCCCTTCCTCTATGGTCATCTGTGCTATTCCTTATATTCCAAATATAAGTGAAACCATGTGTTAATTGTCTTTACTTGACTTATTTCACTTAGCATAATCTCCTCCAGTTCCATCCATGTCAATGCAAATGGTGGGTATTCATACTTTCTGATGACTGAGTAATAGTCCATTGGATATATGAGCCACATCTTTATCACAACTAATGAATCATTGAACACTACATCAAAAACTAATGATGTACTATATGTTGGATAACTGAATATAATCAATCAATCAAATAATATTTAAAAAACATGTCACAAAGGTGCTGCTTTTATAGGGAAGCTTACTCTGTTTTAAACATTGAAATGTTGTACTCTGATCAGCTGTTTTGTATGTAGCAGTGTATACTCTCATACACAATTACTGACATATGCTTTAAAACATGGTGCTTTGTTACATCCACTCAAGCTGGAGGGGAGCTTCTTAGGGAGATGGGTAGTTGGGTGATTGGGTGATGTGTACTAAGAAGGACACTTGATATAATAAGGCACTGAGCTTTGTATACAATTGATGAATCACTGAACTCTATCTCTGAAACCAATAATGCAGTATATGTTAACCAAATTGGATTTAAATAAAGAAAAAAGAAAAAGACAAAAAAAAAACCCCAAAACAAAACATGACATTTTGTTGTAGACTCTACCTGACCTATTCTCTGATGAGTTTGAATAAAGTATTTCCTGTCATAAATGGGAAAAAAAGAATAGAATTAAAATAAATTAATTTTTTCTTTTAAGAATCATAATGCATGGGGAAAAAAAGATCTGGAAAACAATTCATCAAAGAGGCTGTAACAACTTGCTGTGATATATTTTCTGCTATCAACTATGTCCAGCTGGGCAAGTGACAGTTGTGGGTCAGTGCAACAAGAGTTGGAGAGGATCTTTTTGTTTTTCTCCTTCCCCTTATTCTCCTTTTCCTTCTTCATCTCATTTTGATTAGATCACACTATATAATGTTTAGCTAACTTTGTCATTCAGAGTATTATCATAATAGACAAAGATGAGGGGTAGAGCTTCTCATTCTTTTCCAAGACCACAGGGTGTATATCTAGCCTATTTATTTATTTATTTATTTATTTAGACATTTAGACATTTAGACATTTAGACATTTAGACATTTATGCTATTGGTTAGAAAGTGGAGTTAATAGAGGTCCCATACAGTAATACCCAGAAAGTACTACACCCACTAACTCAAGCTCAAGTGTTCATACTATTCTAACTCTTCCCTCTGCTTCCATCCTTGGCCCTCTTCAATCCACTACAATTTAAGAAACTGATGTGATACTTGAAATTATAATTCACACCATTTTCATTTCTGGCCTAAATATGACAATAATCTGCCATAATATTCAAATTAAGGCCAGGGTCCTTACAATTAACTCCAGGTTACTGTATGATTGCTCGCCACTGTCCATTGCATCCACCCTATAACTCCGTTTCATCTGCTGCTACTCTCCCTCTTTCTCTTTCACCTTCAGCAAGTCCTCCACAGGGCCTTCGCCTTGCCATTGCATATCAGTCTGCAAATCTCTTCCCCCCAGATGTCCTGTGACCTTTTCTCATACTTTTTTCAGCTTTCTTACTTTTCCAAACATCACCTTCCCCTCTGTCACCCTATGTACAATGATATTTCCCCCACTTTTTCACAGTTTATTTTCTTCCCCAGTTCTCCATATTTACCAACTTCCTTTATTTCTTATCTGTTCTCCAGTGGGACATATATTCTATGAGCACAGGAAGTTCTGTGTGTTATGTTCATTGTAACATCCCTAGCATGCAGCATAGCACTTGACACTAAATAGGAGCTCAATGAATATTTGTTGGATGAATGAATGAGTACCTGCAGGAATGCCCGAGTACCAATGGGGGTATAAAACAATGTATAAAACATAAGATTTATGATCAGGAAGTTCACAATATGCTGGAAGAGATCACTATGAACAAAATGAAGATAAAACAAGCCCAAAATACGTTACAAAAAAGTATTATGGTAAAGACTTCTTTAATAAGTAATAATTATGCTTAATCCTGAAGAATAAGATTTGGTGAATATAAGAAAATGGAGGTAAAACCCAGTTTTTGGCTAATAATAGAGCACAAGAAAAACAAGGTAGTGTTAGGCAAACATAGTGCATGTTGAGGTAGAGTTGATAATAGAGGTTGTTGGAAGTGTTGATATGAGGAAATAGAGTGCAGATAGAAAGGTGAGATAAGTGCCATGCCAGAGAAGATTTTGAATGTCAGGTGAGGGGAGTGAGTGATACTTTATAGCCAGCAGAGTACCTTGTAAAATTTTTGAGTAGGAAAATGAGCTGGTCATGCTTGTGCTTTGGAGGAATAAATGGGAGTGAGGGGAAGAGCAAGGACAGATTGGAAGTGGAGAGATTAGTTAGAAAATTACTGAAATATCTGTAGAAGCACAATGAAGGCTAAAGCAGGTATTGGCAACAAGAGTGGAAATAAAAGGTTAGATTCCAGTGAAAACAGAGGGTAGGATGGGAAGAACTTGGAGACTAATTTAAAGTTTATCATAAAAGTGCTGCTCATTATCCACGCAGATAACATTTTGGCCCAATGATCAACGAGAGTGATTATTTGAATTAAACATTTTTTTTAAAATTTCTATTCAGTCCTGGGATCTTACAGATCCTAGGGTGTGAAAAGATGTTTAGAAGCAGAAAGACTAAGGATCCTATCTTTGCATTGCACTAAGAATTCATATGGAATAAAAATTTACTCCTAGCTGAAATTTTCAGGGATGTCAGAAGCTCAGAGTTAGACTAATTTGTGCCTGTAACCATCAGATTCAAACAATGGCCTGGCACATATGGGAAGCCAGTCATCCTCATTGCCTCAATTCCACTAGGGAATGATAAAAGAAAAAGATATATTCTTAACATGAAACATTTCGTGCTTGCAAGAGGAAGATGAGCAGCTCTTTCAATGAAAATAAAACCCCCCAAAATATCTCTCAAATTAGAGCAGGAGGCATGCATACTAGAAAACAAAACACAACAAACAAATAAAGGTGATCAAAACATGCTCAGAATAGCTGAGCAGCAAACAAAGACAGAAAGGGTTATGTTGGGGACACAGCAACATAATTGGATTCCTCTGCCAATCCTGGTAATTAAAATGGAGACACTCAGTACCTTAGTTGCTCTGCAATCCCATAATATGTTTGAGATTAACAACCCTTGAATCTTGGTTTTACTGCTATATTATTTGAATACACAATACGTATCTCTTGCCATTTTCAGAATACACAGATCAGGGCTCCTGTAGGGCTGAGAGGATTTAGAAGCAGCTAACAAGAGAGAGCCTGACTCACGCTCTCCATCTCATTTCCCTCTGCCATGGATATTTGGGCCAAATTTGAACAGAAAACAAACAAAAAAGAGGAAGTAGCAAGCTTGCTTGCAGTGATTTAAACCTTTGCTTTTCTATTTCTGAGAAGAAAAAAAAAAACAGTTGCTGTTTTGAAGCTTTGTATAGTCACTTCTCTGCTTTGCTAGTATGGTGTGTGTGTGTGTGTGTGTGTGTGTGTGTGTGTGTGTGTGTGTGTGTGATCTCACCAGTGCCTTGTAAAAGTGAAAGATATAAAATGCATTGTTGGCTTAAGCTGCCTGACTGGGTTATCTGTGAGGGACCACTATCTTCACTGACGCTATCTTACCCCATGCATTGCAAACGCCTTGTGTCTCAGATCCCGGCTGCACTCATCTGTGGAGGTGGGATGGAAACTCAGATCTCCTCACTGGTCTGTGGCCTTACCTGGCTGGTGCCCACAGGTAGCCCACAGCTGACTGGCCATGCCAACTAGCCACACACAGGAGACTCTGTAGTACAAAGATCCCTCTGTTGTTTAAAGGCTTTTCTGACAATAGATGGTAATTTCAGCTGAATTCCTGCTTGCAGAATGAGAGCTCCTCCAGGCTCTTGTGGAGGTGCTTGTCAGGCAACAGAGATTGTATTTCAAAGGAGACTGGAAGTCCGTGCCACTAATTAATATTATGTCTTGCCCCAAGGACATTCTCGGTCCCTCTCTATGTCAGTTAGCTGATCCTCCAAACCCTCTAAGAGGTAATGATGAAGTTCATATAAACACCGAGCTTTATATGTAATTTCTACTACTAAAAGGAAGGGAGACAAACAAACACATAAAGCAGGTCAGTAATGTCTGAGAAAAAAATCTCAGTGATACTGGGTATGCAACCCAGAGGACATGGACTCCTGAACACTGCTATTTTAGGCTAAAGGGGTTATTTCCAGAAGGTCTGGTTATGGTGATGGGTATCACAAAGAGCCTGGAGTAAAAGAAGTTGAAAGGGCTGAGAGAGAAAGCATAGGAAGTGTCTGCAGTATTTTACTTCTGTTTCGAACTGAGACTAATATCTCTTACAGAACAAAACCCAGCCAACAGCAGCTCAGCACTAGTTCAGCCTGGCATGGTGAGGAAGAGAGCCCAGTTCATAGCTCACCTGTCTGGTTAGTGAAAGTGGAGGTGAGCAGAAGACCAGAGGTAAATCAGTGATGATTCTTACACATCTGTCAATCTCTACTTGGTACTGGCCATAGCCAGAGAACAAGTGAAACTCACACTTTTAAAAATAACTGAAATTATACATCAACTACATTTTTGTCATTAAAATAATAGGCATTCATAGGGTAAATGTCTAATTTAAGCATGTGGAAAATCCTGTAATTTATGATTTTAATCATTCATTTATTCAGTAGATATTTACTGCAAGCTTTGCTGTGGCATCGGTTGTGGCTGGGTGATACATGGTATGATCATTGTTTTCAGAGGGTTTTCACACTAGATGATCGACTTGGTCAGATAATGCTTGAGAAAAATGAGACACTATAAGCAGATCTGAATGTTGTCATACTAAAGAAACATTAGAAGTACTGATGGGAGAAAAAGGATGGATTTCTTTCTAAAAAACAAAAGATGTATCCTTCCATCCTCCCCTCAACTCCTACTTATATTGTTGCAATTTTAAATGGACTAAGAGATAGTGGAGAGGGATCCTGGCCATCATGAGTGCTGAATATGATCTTCCCTGAAAGACTCAAAATAGCCACGGGAAATCTGATAATTCTATTATTTCTAAGAGGAAATTCTATCCTATCTTATGATTTAATTTAGTTAAAAAATTCTGATTTTTTATTTACTTCACAAATTCCTCATTATTTCAAGAGGACCATGCCATTTCTTGATTCGCAATGGCCAAATATTTTTCATTCATATGCAATAAAAATAAAACATGACATGCTTTACCTTGAGGATGAAGACAAGGCACTATAAAATAAAACTGACGAAGTGTCAAAACTCCTCCAATAAGGACAATTTTACATTCATATGATCTTTACTTCTTTTTTTAAGATACCACCTATTAGAAAAATCAAAATCGATTTTTCTAAACTATTTCTGTCAGTGGAAAAATACCACCAATGAAAACAAGAACACTACTTCTAAGCACCCGTATTGTTCCAATGGCTGTTAGAGTCTGAGTATTTGAGTTCAAGGAGAATTTTAGGATCTGAGACTATCAGGAGAGAAATGCTCAAGTTTGGGGCTCCATGTGCTCAGCAGGAGTTACACTTCATAGCAGATGCTCCAGGGGGAGAAGGGAAGCAGATGCAGCGGTGGAGAGGAGCCGCCTCTGCTCTGGGATGCTGTTCCACAGAGCTGGGGCTCTGTGCTCGTGAATGTGGGAGCCACACTGCATTATGACCGGTGAGGTGGTTCAGTCATTAGCGAGTGTCATTGTGCCCTGATTGCAAGCACTCGAGTGTTCAAAAGGGGAATCAGGGATACCAAATGGAGAAAAACAATACACAGGAGCCTAATATCTTTAAGCGGGTAAATTATCTTTTCCTTGAGGAAGCAGAAAATGTTAATGGCTAAGTCTGCCAAGATATTTTGTAATAGAGGTAAATAAAGAAACAAAAGATTGTTCCAGTACTTTTGTGTGCAATTAGGGCATGTCATTCAGTACTCGGAATGCATCTAGGATCACGGACATAAATGTATGGATATCATAAAAGATGTGGTTTGGATCGATTTTTGTCTTTAGGAAAAATACTTTGTAACTGGGAATTTTTCATCTGTGCCGTAATATTTCTACCTTGTATCAACATTTGAGCAAATGTACATTTTATTCCTATTTATTTTCTCTTTTCTTTCTTTCAATCCATCTTAGTGGACTATCTTTCCATCAAGACTAAATTTTATTGGCCAAAGTTTATTTTGTTTTAGGTGATAAAATAGTTACTGATTTATAAAGGAAAAAAGTAGAGCCTTTGAAGTAAGGAGTTGTCAGAAACAGCAGAGCTGAGCAGGCTGGACAATGCTGGCTTAGTCTCCCTTCCTGTCTCCTCTGTCCCTAAAGGGATGCTTTTAGATGCCTCACTAGAAATGTTAGGTTTCCTTTCACCTCTGGGGTACTTCAGGACATGCTGAAGGAGAACTGACCTCCTTACCCTCAAACTGTGCCTGCACGCAGCTACTCCACTGGTCAGGTTATAGAAGGCCATAAGTAGAAGTTACTTCTCTGATGTCACAATGGAGTACATTTGATTACTACAATAATTTCCTAAGTAGCCCATTCTCAACCCTCTCACAAATGACAAGTAGATTGGTAGAAGAAAATACGTCATATCCTTAAGATGAGGCGACATGGCAAAGTACAATAATTATAGGATGTGTTGTCTGAACTCTTGGGTTCATGTTCAAGCACTGCCTTTATCAGTGAAGAGTAAGCCATTTAATCTTCCTGAGCTTTGTAATTCAACTATATAAAAGAATGATAATGCCTCTACTACTTAATTTCCAGTTATTCTATGATGACTGAATGGGAGATGGATATGCCAGCATATTTTCAATCCAGAAGTCTAAAATTTGCTATTGATATTTCTTTGTATCTGGCACATTCTCAGCATGTACATACTGAATGAAGGACTTAGTAGGCAATGAAACCCTTCTAGATAAGGCAAGACAAAGATGTGCCCTCCCTACCACCAAAAAGAAGAAAAAGAAGAAGGGGGAGGAGGAAAAAAAGGAAAAGGTGGAGAGTGCAAAGTCTTCATAATTTTGTTAAAGATTTATTTATTTATTTGAGAAAGAGAGCAGGGATGGGGCAGAAGGAGAGGTAGAGAGAGAATCTCAAGCAGACTCCCTGTTGAGCAGGAAGTGGGGAGCCCACCTTGGTGCTCCCACTGTGGAGCTCGATCTCACAACCCAGAGATCACGACCAGAGCCAAACTGAGTTGGACACCCAACTGACTGAACCACTCAGGCCCCCAGTGCAACCTCTTCAAAAAACATTTGGGTTATCTATCGAAGCTGCCATTTCATATACCACATGGTCCCAAAATTCTACTAGGTGTACACCCAGAATAAATTAATATCTATTTTTACCAAAGGTGTATACAAGGTTCATAACAGTATTATTTATAATAATCCCCAACTGGAAAATATGCAAACACCTATCAATAATAATACGAGTAAATAAATCATGCTGTGTTTATCCAGTGGAATACAATACAGAAACAAGAATGAATGGACTATGATGACACATAAAAATATGAATGAATCACACAAACACAAATTGAGTGAAAAAAGCCATACACAAAAGAAAATACACTTTAAGATTCTGTGTATAAAAGTGTAAAAATGGGCAAAAGTAATCAATGATGAAAGAAGTCAGAAAGTTTTGTTCTTGAAGATGTAGTGACTAGGCATTTTAAGATGTTGATAATGTTCTACTTTATTAATGTGTGTTTACTTTGTAAAAACTCAGAGGCTATACACTTAGGAATGGCACATTTTTCTGTGTGTATAGTATATACTTCAACAGAAGTTAAAACTGTCTGGGCTTGGTGAGATTTGAGGGGTTTGGGAGTTGCTTTTTGTTTTGTTTTGTTTTGGTGTGTGTGTGTGCGTGTGTGCATGTGTGTGTGTGTATTTTAGATTTGAATTTAATCCTCCCAGATGCACTGAATTCACTGATTCCCTTAGGAGGCATCTTGAGTCCTCAAATTAAACCCATATTTGCTTATCAATAAGAGAGACAAACTTAGAAAATTTACACAATATCATGTAACTTATCACACCTATCACACATATCTACATCTTAAAAAGAGGATCTCTAAGAGAGAAAAATGTCAAACACAAAGGTATAGATCACTAATAGTTGGCTTTCATGAATCACTTAATAAAATCATTTCAACTGAAAAATCTCTTGGCTTTCCTCAAATCATACTACATATGAGGAAATGTATTCTGTTTTCACATAACACTAGATTACAAAAGTTGAAGTTAAAAGAAGGGAAGGAAAGATGCTAAGGTTAGAGAAAGTGCAGGGAAGGGTATCTATCCTCAATCTACAAGCATCTCTCTTCAGCTTTTAGTTTATATCAAACACTATGTTACCCCCTAGGGTTTCAATAGATAGAACAATATGCCCTCACAGAGTTCACAACATAGTAGTAGAAAGAATTTATTTTCTTTCTTTTTAAAAAGATTTTATTTATTTATTTAACAAAGAGAGAGAGAGAAAGAGAGAGCACGCACAAGCAGAGGGAGTAGCAGGGGGAGGGAGAGAAGCAGACTCCACGCTGGGCAGGGAGCCAGACTTGGGGCTTGATCCCAGATCCTGGGATCATGACATGAACTGAAGGCAGATGCTTAACCAGCTTAGCCACCCAGGCACCCCAAGAATTCATTTTTCAAGTAGGGAATGTAATTTACAACTTTGTTTCAACTTATAGAAGATACACATGTGTGCAAAGTTTTGTCACTTTCTGACTGTTGAGCAAGTTACTTAACCTCTCTGCTTGTTTCTTCTTTATTGAAAAGGGACTCTTAATTGTACATACATAGGTTTGTCAAGAAGATGAGAGGAATTAATATTCATAGAGTGCTTAAAACAAGGCTTGGAACATTAGCATAAATAACACATTCCATCAATGTAAAATTATGTAGTTTAACATTTGGAAATTGGGCTATCCTTATCATTAGTGATGTCATATTTACTAACTGAGAGTGTGACAGTTATTAACTAAACATGCTTGGACATGTTTATTTTCAGTTGCTTAATTAAACATTTTTTCAGGTACATTTGAGGAAGGAAAGAGTCCTGATAATATCAGAAAAACTTAATTTGAAACCTTCTGGTAAACCCAATAAATTACCTATATGAGTCTTCCAGTGAAGTAGATACTTGGAGCAAAATTTAAAAGCCAGTGACTTAAAGCTTGAAGCAAACTTTTAGGAAGCACTGTACCAACAATTCTTCTGATAGTTTAAAATACAACAGCATGTGGAAACACATGGGTATTGATCACAATTCTTCTGATAGTTTAAAAGACAACAGCATGTGGAAACACATGGGTATTGATCTTTCTGACTTGAAAAGGAATTGAAAATTGAATTCTTAATGTGAATATTTAGATAAAGGACTAATTTATTTTATTTTAAAGATCTTTTTTATGTATGTGCAAGAGGATACATGGTAAAAGTCGGTCTATTTCTGAAAGAGTGCTTTCAATAAGAGTAAAATAAAAATTCTGAATCCTATGAAACATTGTGTCATAGTTTAATTGGCATCAAACATTGTCTTTCCAAGTGATAACACATAAGATAAGGTATACCTTACCATCACCAGTGTCTTAGTGTCAATGAAATATGGTAAGTATTCATTAAATAAATGAAATGATGTGATGAAAGCATAAAAGAGGAAATAGATATTCTTAAGAAGCTCAAAGAAAACCCCTTAGGAATTCATTTTTGAGGTGAGATCTGAAGAAAGAGCAGGGGTTGAAGAGGTGGGAGGAGTAGAATGTCCTAGGCAGAGGGAACAGCATGTGCAACAAGAAGGAACATGGCACTCAAACTGGTATAATCAAGAAAAATAGTGGTCATAGAACAACCGTATTTCAACCTATTTGCAAGATTTAGCTTCCTATAAATTGAAAGCAAACTCTTCCCTTACATATATTGAAAGTATATTTCATTTCCAGAGCTTTAATCCTGGTTTGGAAGTTGATAACTTTCCTTTGTAGCACATCTCATTCCTATTTTTGGCTGAAAAGGGAAATCGGCATTCATTGACAAAAAGATATTTTATATTAGCTGTTTAAATATCTACACATAGGCACTTATTCAACTTGTTTTTATAATGACAGCTTTTAAAAAATTGAATATCATTTGATTATGACAAATAATATAATGAATCCAACTACAAAATATAAAAACTGATTGAATCTTTGTACAATGCAAGTTAAATCATAATGAAATAATTTGAGTTTAATTTGAATGTAATAACCCATTACATCTTCACTTTTTCCTTTCTTTTTAATATAATGAGCTAATTACCTTCTTAAAACCTCTATATAATAACATTTATAAGGGCCAGAAAAGTACCCTGCTCTATGAACTCCAAAAACACTTATGATAGAAGTATATATTTAGGATAAATTTGGTAGAACTTGGTTGAGAAATTATTTTTATGTGTTTCACTGTTATGTTAAAGAGTGTAGTATTTGTTCTTTTTGTTTTCAGATTTTCCAGCCGCTGTTATTTTATTAATATATTTTTACCTTATATTCTTCCTTTTTCATATTTATTTTTAATTCTTTGGTGATTTGAAGAACAAAGAGCCTGCTTTAATTCTCCTAGAGTTTTCATTTACAATTTTAAAACACAGATCATTCTCTATTATATTATCACAAGTCCAATAGTGGTTATGTTCCCTTTTCTGTAAGATGAGGAAATTTTATTTATTGTTTTATTTTTTAATTTTTTTAAAGATTTTATTCATTTATTTGATAGAGAGAGTGAGTGAGAGCATGAGAGGGGAGAAGGTCAGAGGGAGAAGCAGACTCCCCATGGGCCTGGGAGCCTGATGTGGGACTCGATCCCAGAACTCCAGGATCAGGCAGTGGCTTAACCAACTGAGCCACCCAGGCACCATATTTTTTAATTTTTTAAGTAGGTTCCACAACCAGCATGGAGCCCAGCACAGGGCTTGAACTCACATCCCTGAGTTAAGACCTGAGCTAAGATCAAGAGTCAGATGCTTAACTGACTGAGCCACCCAGGCGTCCCTTAAAATTTTATTATTTTTAACTGCTATCTTTCCAACTTCTGAATTTTAGTTCATATTAACTGATATTTTAACCCAGAGTATATTTTCTACTGATGAGATTTTTTCCCCCAGAACCACATTATCATTGAGTTCTATTAGAATTTTCTTATAAACTTGACTATTCTCAGTCTTTCAACTTTTCTAATAAACAAAACCTAAAGATAATAGATACTGCATACATACACTGGCAAATGTTTTCTAATCTTTCTCAGTGTTATATGGTGAAAAAAACTGACCACTTATTTTGAATCATTTGTCTCTGTCTTTTAGGTCATTCATGCTTTGCATTATCGTATTCCAAATTTGATGAGCCTGTTGATACTGCTCATAGAGTCTTTGGTACTTTTTAGTAAAACACTCAGAAAAGATAGGAAAAGGAATGAATGATCATTGATGGTTTTGATGTGAACAAGAATTTAAATCACAGACTACTTTTTAAAAAAATAATATACATTTTATCATGGAAGAAATCAATTTCAGGGAAGTTGGTCGGGTAGTTTTTGTCCTATACAACCTCAGTAATTAAATTAAACCTGGACTATATAGATGCAATATCTCATTTGCCAACTGGCAAGGCTCACTTAAAAAATGTGAACTTAAAACTAACCAATGCAGTTCTGATTCTGTGACCCCTGTCACTAATGCTGGACAGTATTTCTTATGCTTTTTAAAAAGGTTTTTTGTTGCTGTTTTTTGTTTTGTTTTGTTTTGTTTTTTTAGAGAGTGAGAGAGAGAGAGTACACACAGAAGCAGAGGAAAAGCAGACTCCCTGCTGAGTGAAGCCCAATGCAAGGCTGGATCCTAGGATCCTGAGATCATGACCTGGGCTGAAGGCAGATGCTTAATCAACTGGGCCACCCGGGTGCCCCAGAATATTTTTTTTATGTTGAACACAGATTCACATTATATGAATCTTAGTGAGAAAAGACAACCACTTTCTTTTTGTCAGCTTTCATAAGTTGCTTCATCTTTCTGACCATTATTATGATGCTACTTTAAGAGCCAAAGATCTTTGATTATTATTGTTAACTTATTTTAAAGAATGTATTTTCTTCTTCAAGAATACTTTTTAACACTTGCTTTTATTTTGGAATTATACCTGCTTTAGAGTTATACTTTTTTTCCCCTTTTTTTAAAAGTAGGCTCTATGCCCAGTATAGAGAACAAGTCAGGGCTTAAACTCACAATTCTGAGATCAAGACCTGAACTGAGATTGAGTCCACTACTCAACCAACTGAGCCACCAGGTGCCCAGAGTTACATACTTTTATAACCAAACGTCCTTTTCCTTATTGCAGTTTATCTCTGGTTTAACTGCCATGTGGTTTTCATTAACTGTTTTTATTGGGTGACATGGCAGCATAGTTTCTGAACTTCTATATATGTGTGGTTGTCTTTCAATTAATTTATCATGTGTTCAAAACTGAGATGTATGGAATTTAGGGTCAAGTCATTTTCTTCACCAAGAATTCTCGAGATATCACCAAATCTTTTGTATTTTTGGTTACAGAGTAGACAATTGAGGCAAATCTGATTTGCAATTTCTTTTAAGGTAAATATTAATTTTATTCAGATGCCTATAGGATTTTTAAAAATATATATTCTATATATTAATTTTAAAATTTAACACTCTTGGGGTGCCTGCATGGCTTAGTCATTGAGCATCAGCCTTCAGCTCAGGTCATCATCCCGGAGTCATGGTATCGAGCCCCACATTGGGCTCCCTGTTCCATGGGAAGCCTGCTTCTCCGTCTCTCATTCCCCCTGCTTGTGTTCCCTCTCTAGCTGTGTTTCTCTGTGTCAAATAAATAAAATCTTTTCTTTTTTAAAAAAATTAACACTCTGACAGTGAATTCCTATAAAAATAAAAAAGTAAAAACACCCAACACTTCTCCATGGTTGTAGAGAGTTGACTGCAGAGCATTGTGTACTGTGCTGTGCATTTATGTCATCTGCCTATCAGGCTGAATTAGAACTTCCTGCTTTCTTGTCTCTCTGTCAACTAGCCATTGTCTTCTTAGCCACATTGACAGTTTCATCTTCAGTCTGTACCTTTAGATCTCAATAAATTTTTGTTGAGGGAATGAGTAAGCAAGCAAATTAAATCTCCCTTCAAATTCTAGAATTCAACAAATTTTTTTCAACTGAAGTGCAGGGCAAGCCAAGAGATAGGTATAAGTAGAAATGAGGATACAAAGTCTTTATATTTTTGGAGATATTTTGAGAGAAAAATTAAGATGGTATACCAAATATGAAGATATTGTCTCTAATAACACATTGGTTATCAACTATTAAGATTGAATTCTGGTTGCTTTATCTTTGTTCCACCTATTGGTTCTTCTATAGATGTTTATGATGTGGTTGGCAATTTTTGGTGGTTTGATTATTTCCAGTAGGCACTGTTTCTCGTGGGAAAAACCTGTGTCTTTTTTTTTTTTTTTAATTTATTTGACAGAGAGAAACACAGCCAGAGAGGGAACACAAGCAGGGGGAGTGAGAGAAGGAGAAGCAGGCTTCCCGCCGAGCAGGGAGCCTGACGTGGGACTCGATCCCGGGTCTCCGGGATCATGACCTGAGCCGAAGGCAGTCGCTTAACCAACTGAGCCACCCAGGTGCCCCGGGAAAAACCTGTTTTACAGATATACGCATACACATGATTTTTGCACTGAGAAGGGAAATATTCACTTTCAAAACATCGAGAAAATTTTGAATCTTCTAGCTGCCTCTGGGTAGGTTTTGGTTTCCATTCCTTCCAGGTGGCTTTCTTCCACCAGAGCTGTGGATAGGTGGAAAGTTTCCATGCCATATTCCAGGATACATAGCAGAGTATGCACTTTGGTTCCTAAGTGTATTTGGAGGCTTCCTGTCTTTCAAAGGCATGAAGGCTTCATCTTGCTTCCTTACTTGGGCATCAAAACCCATGATCCAATCTCATCAATTTAAATTTTTGTTGGAAAACCCTATGGCTGCCTTGACTTCAGTTCTGCACTGATTGCGTTCCTGCCTCATTCATAGCAGGTGACAACTTTTGTAATATTTTAATTATTTGAGCTCAACCATATGATATTTAACAGTTTTTTTTTTATCTTTACAACATTTTTATGTATTTGATGCAGAAGTTTGCCCTGCCATGCTGACTTAACATGCATTCACCTTTGTATTCCCAGCGCCTTCTCAAATGTGGACCACAGTTCCTCAAATATTTTTTGTGTTAATTATTTATAAGTGAATAAACCTGATGTGAACACCTGAAGTACTGATGTTTGTTAGAGGGGTGGAGAATAAGCACCCAAATTGGCCTACCTTGTATGATCAGGAAAAAGAAAATAATTAGAAGGAATGATGGGGAACATGACAGTATAAAAAAGCAAACAACAAAGCACTAGTGAATAACTTCTGTGATTTGCAAAATTTGGCCTGAGATCTAACTTCTATAGGGAAATAAAACAGAAGTCATCATTATGACCCTAGGACCCTAATTTTGCTATGTATATCACTTATTTTATTATATTAAGCTTCCTTCTGTAGCTCTTCATTCACAAAATAAACACTAGAAAAATTCTGCCAAAAACAAAGGAAGATGTCATTGAAAATAAATAGTGAAAATGCCATCTAATGCAAATTTCTGGTAGCAAATTCCTCTTCATGACACCCCCAGCTTGACAAATTTGGATCATACTGTGGATGTATAATTTTTTTGGCAATAATTCCAGTTTTCTCCCAAACAGAAACTACGTGTTCACCGCTTTCCAGATGCACAACTCCCTCTGGTTAATTCTCACAAAAATGGCTTTCATTGTTCAAAAAAACAAAACAAAACAAAACAAAACAATTTGAACAAGTTTCTTTGTGTCTTTATTGTTTCATTTGATAAAAGCCAGTTTATCTACTCAGCACATACAGTGCCTTCTCATAGTACCTTGTGGCAGCCTAGCTTTTTTTTTTTTTTTTAATCTGCATTTGCTAAATTTAGTATGAACGGTAGGATAATCCTTGCTAGGAAAGTGGATTATAAAGATAAAAGAAAGAAGCATTAAGTTCTTTCCCCAACCAGTTCCAAATGTGCCTTTATGCCTATAATATCCCATAAACACCAGGGCGATTGCGCCAGCTGCTCTTGACTCTCGGAGGGCGTGATATTTCCTCTCATTCTGGCACCAGCCACCACCCCAAAGGAAAGAAACTCTCACACGCCAGAAGTAGACAGGCGGAGCTTTCACCAGGACTATAGATAAACACTAGGACCTGATAGCTCTCTGTTGACAGTGAATTTCTATAAAAATAAAAAAGGAAAATATAAAAAGACACTAAATCCAGACATAAAAAACAATCTTCTGGATTTTTTTCATTATATTCTTCTGATAATTTTATAAGTGTGATATCCAGAACTCTTGGCAATGATGCATTAAATGGGAGTGAGGTTAAAAAAGAGAGTGATTTAATTCCCTGGTTAATACATGGTCGGCTCACTTCTATTAGCATATGTACTTTCTTTTGTGTTATTGTATTTTTGTACAGCTAAAAGCAATCTATTTGCTTATGTGAAAGCAAGAAACACCATTCAAATACCATAGAATATGAGATGTACACCATGCTTTATAATCTGGCTTTATTTCATTCTATCAAATGGTGAGATTAGACATTCTCTTACTCTTAAACACAAAAACAAACAGCACTCCCAAGAAAGACTAAGAAGTGGAGAATCATCATCTCAACATTCTTGAACATTGGCCACAAGTTACTATGTTACTGTCTGATGTTGAAAAAAAAAAAATAATAATAACAGCAAAACAAATGAGGGGAAAAAAAAGAAAAAGGAGTACATCCTCATCCCAAACTTGAGCCACTAGATAATGATTGTCCAAAGGGGTGTCCATATATTATGGCAAGACTCTTACATATATTCACCTCAACTCATTGCTAAATTCCCATCACAACCCCCACCTTGTTCTGCAGTGAAAGCCTGAGGCAGGCTATGTGCTGGAGAAAGGCAGAAAATTACAACCCACTGAATCTTCATCTAGTATCATGAGACCATATGTTGGCACCTATTCACATCACTAGAACAGGCAGATGAAGCTTCGGAAAAATTTTCATGAGAGGACCTTGATTTTAATCTTACCTCTGACACTTAACAAGATTTCATGCTTGTTACTTATCTTTTTTTAAACTTCTGCTTTTTCATCTGCAAAATGAAAATACTATAAAATACCCTCTGTCATTTCTTCCTCAATGCTTTTTGCCACAGTATTTCACAGGGTGAAATACTGTGTATGAGAACCTTTTTAAGATTGTTTACAAAAGTGAGATTTTCCTATTTCTGGGAGTTTTATATTTGCCATATACAACTGACATCTAGAACTACCTATGCACCAGATGTTTTTCTTTTTTAAAAAATATTTTCGTGTTCCAAGATTCATTGTTAATGCCCCACACCCAGTGCTCCACGTAATAACCAGATGTTATTCTAAGTGATTTAAGTATTCAGCACACTTAATCCTCACAACAACCATGAAGTAGAGATGATTCTTGTCCCTATTTGACAGATCAGTAAACTGAGACACTAAGAGACTATGTAAATCATCTGTTGTTAATCCTTACATTAGACTGAAGTTTTATAGATGCCACAGACTGAACTGATACAATATTTATGCTGAGACAAGTAGACTGGACTCTGATGTGCTTTAGCTATACCACTGTGAAATCTAAGTCCTCAAAATATAATAACAGCCAATCTCAGGGTGGGTGAAGTTAGAACAGAAATTCCAAATGTCTGAATTGATTGTATGGAAACAATGGAGACCAGTCATAAAAGGACAAAGATTAATGATAATGACCTGCTCTTGAATGGCCCATGACTACATAAGATTGAACTTTTATGCCATCATCACTTTGTTAGTGTTATTTTCATAGTTCATGGAAAAAGCAGCAGGAAAAAGGGTGGTAAAGAATTTGGAAAATCCTATTCCATCATATTCTATTAGTAGGAATAGGATGATAAGATGGAAATGTTACCAACTTAAATTATCCGAGCAGGGGAAGGCTGGGAACAGGAAGAAATACATATTATTAAATTGTTCACATAATCTGGAAGGAGGACTCAAAGAATGCATTAGACTCATTCTACCCACTTTGTGCCTTTTGGCTAGAATAACAAGACCATAGGAACTGATCATAAATAGCAATGGCAACAACAGCACTTTTATGGGAAGGTAGAAATTTGGATGTATTTATGGGGTGTATCATGGGGTGTATGTTCCTCCTTTCATCTATTCTTTCTCTTTTTCTTAGACACTCTATTGTTACTTCCCACTTAACAATTACCTAATTGCAAAACATTATTTCCCATCATTCATGTCAGTTTCCAGAGAAACAGATGACTTTCTTTTTTGGCCACAGATAATGGCTTTTTTTTTTTTTTAATCCATTGATGAATAACAAATTGCACCAAAGCTTAAAGGCTTAA
Source organism: Spilogale gracilis (assembly GCA_004023965.1). Classification (NCBI taxonomy): domain Eukaryota; kingdom Metazoa; phylum Chordata; class Mammalia; order Carnivora; family Mephitidae; genus Spilogale; species Spilogale gracilis. The sequence continues at coordinate 27,803 of PITA01003473.1, read as the reverse complement.
AAAACAACTTTTATCATCTCACAGTTTCTGCAGGTCAGGAATCTGGACACACTTAACTAGGTACCTCTGGCTCAGGGCTTCTTACAAGATTGTAATCAAGGTGTTATCCAGAATTTTAGTCATTTCAAGGTTCAACCGAGAAAGGATCCACTTCCTGGCTCACTCCCATGGTCATGGGCAGGATTTATTTCTTTGCAGGTTGTTAGACTGAGAGTCTCAGTTCCTTATTGGCTACTGGCTAGAGGCTGCCCTCAATTCATTGCCACATCACCTCTTTATATCACAGCTCAAATACGACTGCTTTCTGGAAAACATCTTGAACATGAGTGTTTTCTAGATTTGAATCTTTGCTTATGAGATTTAGAGGGTAGGTAGTTTCAAGTATTGGTTAAAATAAAAACAGTGGAAAGTGTCCAAGGTCTTTGGAAACTAGAAGGTCCCAGAACTGAGTCCAAATATCTGGTGAATCTTTCATGTTTCATGAAGTCATTACAATTGTTAACAGGAGTTGGAGTGCACAGAAAATCATGAGAAAGAAAGGGTAGGGTTCACAAATTTCAGATAGAGTAACAACATGACATGGGAAGCCAGGAAAATCCCTGATCTCATTGGGGACATGGATTATATGGAGTACTGTCTGCTTGGGTACACTTTGGGAGAAGTTGTGGCCTCTAAGGAGGCTCAGGTTGTCCAGTCAAGGAGGTGGAAGGCTACATTCATTGCAGCTGTTGTGGATAGAGAGGTGTGTCTTCATCATAAAGAACTCCAGAATTCCTTAAACAAGTGGTCAACTTGATTTAAAAATAAATAAATAAAAGCTATAGTGAATGTTCCTCCTTCCATACTTTTCTCTGTATCTCACATCCTGCCCCACCCCCCATCCCCAAAGAAAGTCTCATACAGAGTCTTTTACCTCAGGCATTGTTTTCTAGAGAACCCAAGCCAAGACTAAAGGAAAGGTTGGGGCGCCTGGGTGGCTCAGTTTGTTAAGTGACTGCCTTTGGCTCAGGTCACACGGGATCGAGCCCCGCATTCAGCTCCCCTGCTAGGCAGGAAGTCTGCTTCTGATTCTCCCCGTCTCACTCCCCCTGCTTGTGTTCCCTCTTTGGCTGTGTTTCTCTCTGTCAAATAGATAAATAAAAAATCTAAAAAAAAAAAAAAAAGACTAAAGGAAAGGGAAATTTACTTTTTTTTTTTTTTTTAATTTATTTGACAGAGAGAAACACAGCCAGAGAGGGAACACAAGCAGGGGGAGTGAGAGAGGGAGAAGCAGGCTTCCCGCCGAGTGGGGAGCCCGATGTGGGGCTCGATCCTGGGACTCCGGAATCATTACCTGAGCCAAAGGCAGTTGCTTAACCAACTGAGCCACCCAGGTGCCCCGGAAATTTACATTTTAATCTAAAAGACAAATCTATACAATTATGCTACATAGCAGTATATTTTAACAAATTTTTATCAAACTCAAACAATTTAAGATTCGAATTATCCTGCTTCTAGTAATTACCACCACCACCACCATCATCATTAGTCTCTCTCCTTGAGACTCACAGAATGGTAACAACCACATGATTTAATTATGGGATGCCTGCAAAAAGAGGCCAAGGTCAGCCTGCAGGTGGGAATGAAGATATTTATTTTCACACAATTGACATTGATTCATTAAACTTATGAACATTTCTTTCCCTTTAAATTTGCATATTTTGTTCAGAAGTCCCCAAGGTTACTAGAAGTCTTTTAAGATATCTCAATATTCTCTGTATAAAAAATTGGGAGCTGAATTTTTTTAACAATGAGAAATAAAAAAATGTAATAAGGAGTAGATAATTTATGATAAGGGGAAAATTATAGTTTAGAGCATGTATTCATTTCCTAGAGCTTTGTAAAAATTTTTCTACAAACTGGATGGCTTAAAACAAAAGAAATGTACTCTTTCATTGTTCTGGAAGATAGAAGTCTAAAAATCAAGGTGTTGCCAGACCCATGCTCTTTCTGAGAGTTCTAGAAAATAATTCTTCCTTGCCTCTCCCCAGCTTCTGGTGGTTGCTGGCAATCACTGTCATTCCTTGGCTTGTAGCTACATCACTCCAGTATTTACCTCTGCTTTCGCATGTTCTCTTTCTTTCATGTGTGTCTTTCTGTCTCCAAATCTTCCTTCCCTTATAAAATTTCCAGCCATCCAATTTAGGACCTAGTCTGACCTTATTTTAACTTGATTATCTATTTAAGACCCTATTTCCAAATAAGGTCACATTCATAGGAACCAGGGTTTAGGACTTTAAGGAAGTCCCTTGAGGGAATGTAATTCAACCCACTACAGATAATTATCAAATAATTCCTGAACTTTCAACTCTAATTTCCATAAGCCAAATTACCTACTAAAAGAAGGGGTAAAGCAATGAACCTTGGTTATTTCTTACTCAGTTAAACCACCAAATCTCATGACTTTCAAGAAACAACTGAAGTTATTTTCTCAACCCCAGTTAAGTTCTTTTTCATGACCTTGCTCAGTCTTTAATTGTAATATACTCCCTCTTTAGAAAGTGTTATACAATTAATGACTAAATGCATACAAACGAATTTAGATTAGACATATCCTTAGCCTTGGTGATATTTTTGTGGTGCTTTGCTCTTCGCACTTCTGGGGTTGAAAACACTGTAGGGGGCTGAGCAATTGAGAACAGAGAGAATAGGGGCAATACATCAGAATTGTTTTCCCACTTCAGGTGACTTGGCTCGAAGCTTTCCCACCAGCTCGGGGTTCTCTGGGGTGGAATGCTTAGCATCCAAACAACCTGCAAATGCATACTGTGAAACAATATGCAGCCTCCTTCCCATAAATACCACTGGCAAGAAAGAAAAGAGTGTTTTTTCCATGTTGTTAAATGACTTCTGTCAGAAAGAATGTGTGAAAGCAAACAGGTTTTTTTCCCCTGGCCTCATCACCGCTAATATGTGCTTCCATATAGACCACCTTCTCAGGTCTATAAAATATAAAACACCTGAGTAGAGCTGCTGGCCACAGAAAGTACAAAGTCTTTTCACAGGGCCAACTGAAATACATATTAGTTTTCTTTGAAGAAGCTACCATCTTTCATTATTTGTTAAGCTACTATAAATAATAACTCCTGGGGAAATATGAATGTGAAGTTAGTTCATCTATTCTACAAGAAATAACTAAGAACCAATCTTCGATGTTTTCATTTTTTGCCGTCTTTGTTCTCTTTGATGACAACTTTTCTCTACTTTCTTTTATTACTATTATTATTATTATTTTAAAGATTTTACTTATTTATTTGAGAGAGAGAGACAGAGAAACAGAGACAGAGACAGACAGCATGAGAGTGGAGAAGGTCAGAGGGAGAAGCAGACTCCCTGTGAAGCTGGAAACACGATGCGGAACTCGATCTAAGGACTCCGGGACTGTGACCTGAGCCGAAGGCAGTGGCTTAACCAACTGAGCCACCCAGGAACCCGGACTATTTTTCTTTTTGAAATTTTGACATGACTGATTTCAATGTCATGAGGCTAACTTTAAAACTTAATATGTGAATACTTGATGTGATTCCTATTGTTTTTCTTCACCATATTTTCATCACCGTAGTCTCTCTCCAGATCCCATTTAATTCACAGATGCATCCAATGTAGCTATGGTCTCACAGGTGGCCTTGGCCAGATTTCTCCTATCATTAGTCCATTCTGTCGGCCAGCATTATCACAAACTATGCAAATATGTCATATTGAACTTTCACCATGCCATTTCTCATCTGACCCTCTTCTCCCAATACGCTAACCTCAATTCTTCATTGGCTTTCAAACCGACCACTCAACACTCCCCCTTGTGAATCATTTTCAGAGCATGTATGTGTACGTGCAAGCAATTATTTGTTCCTCAATGGTCCTGTCTGGAACACTTTTCTCAATTTCTGAACCTAAAAATCAAAGCCCTTTCAAATCATTCTTCTGTATACAACTTGCCTACACTATCACAGCTTCTGTTTATCTGTAAAATGAATGGTAGGAATAATTATTATAACCTATGAATTTATGTCTTTTGTGGTCTTTTAAACCAAGGTATAAAAATTATATTCATTTATCCTATCAATTATTGATTCAAGAAAAGTTTGTTGTTTGCCTAGATGTTGTAAGAATTGAAGCTTCAAGGATGAAGAGATAAATATTTATTATCTATCAATGTGCATGTCATTTTGCTAGCCATTATGGAGTATTTACCTTTGTGAGAGCTTGCAGTTCTCCAGATCCATGCTGTTATGGGCTGAGCTGTGTCCTCCACAAATTCATATGTTGAAACCCTAAACCCTAGTACCTCAGAATATGACTGTATTTAGAGATAGATTCATTAAAGAAGTGGTTACCTTAAAATGAGGTTTCTGGGTGGGTCCTAGTCCAATCTGACTGATGTCCTTACCAGAGGAGGAAATTTGACCACACAATGGGACACCAGGGATGCCTGTACGCAGAGAAAAGACAATGAGGACACAGCAAGAAGGCAGCCATTTATAAGCCAAGAAATGAAGCCTCCCAAGAAACCAAGCCTGCTGACACCTTCATCTTGGACTTCTTGGCTCCAGGACTGTGAGAAAAAAAATTGTTGTTTAAGACCTATAGGCTGCAGTGTTTTTGTTGTGACAGCCCTAGAAGACTAATATATACAGGTAGAAGCCCAAAGCAACTCACAGAAGTTGCTTCAGAAACCCAACCATTCAGAACACAACATTGTCAAGGTCTAGATGGAAGGAATGATTGCATCAAAAGATACCTGCTCAGGTACTCCTGTTTCAGCTTTCCTGGTGACCTGCTGCTCTATTATAAGGATCTGCCACCAGGGAAGGTCTGCCCGTTCTGGCTTATCTCTGCTCTTTCTAGACACCAGTTCTGTTTCCACGAGTTTGATTCTCCAGGCACTACGTAGCATCTCCCCGGGCAGCCAAACTTTAGTAGGCATCACTACCGAGAACGAATCTTGCTGAACTTCAAATGGTCCCAGTGTGCCATGTATCCACCAGCTGCTCTGTGCTTCCCAGAGCCAAGACTAGGGCAAGGTGACCTTACACTGGCATGACCCCGGGCATGGGTGCCTCCTGGGCTTTTGCACCTTTGGCATTTCACTGTCCTCAGCTGAATTCCAGCCCTGGTGGAATATTTCCCACATATTTCTGCACCTTACTTAGTCCAGGTGCTTGACATTCCCTCAGAACATACATAATTTGGTTGTTGATAAACAGGAGATATTCCTAGGTGATTATATGCTTTATCTGTGTGTGTGTGTGTGTGTGTGTGTGTGTGTGTGTGTGTGCCTATATGCCTTAAAAATAAGGGCTAAACAAATAAGTGAGTTCTTCAGGAGTTGAGGGGAAACTTTGCTCTGCCTTGGTGTTATAAAAATAGCTTTATAACATGAGGAGCTTGAAGAATAGAATTTTAACAATGACTAAAAAGTAGATTCTTTAAAACCAACCATTTGAAGAGACAGAGTATGAGTACCAGAATATCTAACTCAAAAATGTCAGAGAAAATACAGCTTATGAGCCTGGCTCTGCCACTTACCCGCTCTGTAGCACTGAGCGAATTACAGCCTCTCTGAACTTCTATTTCCTCATGGGTTTATTTAGATGATTAGAAATAACCCATGTAAAATGACTTACTTCGTGCCAGGCAAATGGCCTGGACTCATTAAATGGTTCTACACTTATTATCATTGTTTCTTGATTAATGCAAATCTAACCACCATCATCTCAGCAGGCCTCATTTTAGCACTCGCATGACGGACATCAGAAATCAAAATTGACCTTAGCAATGATTTAGTCCAGTCTCCTCATTTTTCAGAGAAAATGAATGCCCAGAGAAATTAAATGACTAGCCCCAGGTCACAGAGCCAGTTGGTGGCAGTGACAGTGTCAGCCACAGAACATGGGGTTTCTCACTCAGGTTCACAGTACTTTTCATTTCAGAGACTTTCTTTAATAGCAGTACACATATCTTCGTAAACACGTGTTTGTATACTAATTATATATTGCCAGTGAACTGAAATAAATGGCATAATTACTGAATTGGAGACTGAGGTATTGCTGTCCATTTACACTCAGGACATGCCAATGCACAAAGTAATTGAGGGTTCCTGACTGCCTAGCAAATCTAATCTTTATCACAAGCCCTGACCCTGCCAAATTGGGACAGAGTTCCTGGTGGAAATTTTAACTGGCTAATTAATAGGATCTCAGACTCTGGGTTAAATGTGTTTCCAGGAAAGTGCTTTGTGCTCCGACTGCCACACACAAGGCTCAAAATGGCAAATGGAACATGGAGACGGGACACAAGGGGGTCTTCTGCCTTTGGAGAGGTGGAGGAGAGACCTGGGAGTCCTGGGCTGACCTCTGGGCTCTCTGGATCCTCCCAGGTGTCAGCTGTAGGATGGCTGGTGCATCCCCAGGATTCTTGCACTATGTTCGGAGGGACAGCACAAACTTGTGACTTGTTCTCTTAGACACTTCAGGTCTTGATGGTCTTCTCCTCTTATTTGCAAAAACATACCTCCTCAGCCCCTCTGTGGTGCCCCGTTAGGTTATTCGTGCTGTGGCTTCTGCACCATGATCACCTGTCTCTTGTAAGGGAAGCCCCAGGTCAGCCTCCAAACTCTGGGCTCAGCTACCTTCCACCTCCTCCCTGGTGCATGCAGGCACTTCTGAGTCCTATCCATGCCCCACAAAACAAGGGCAGCTCTGAGCGTTTTTTTCAGATACCCTCTCTGCTTAATTCTGCCATTTTTCTCAAATACTCTGTCTGCTTAATGTTGCCATGTCTTCATTTTTTTTCTGTGCCATGTCTGACCCATGTTACTATAAATATCACACTGTGGAGGTTGTCTTTTCAGAGTTCAAAATAGAAGTGGGCAAAACCCCTTCTGATTTGTCTTTCCCCTCAATTAACTCCACACCTCTGACTGGGATTTCACAATAGCTGGTGAAAGCTATGACCCTTTTGTCACACTCTGCTTTTTTCTCCACCTTGGTGTCTGTCTTTCTTCCCAGACTTCATTGGATCATAAGGAACTCTCATGACCCTTTCCCTTCAGTCTACTTCAAACTCTTCTTCTGACATAATTTCCTGTGCCTTCTCTGCACTTTGGATATTAAATACCTGTGATTTTAATCATATAGGCTAGGGTCTCGATACTGGAGTTTCAGGAATCTAGGAACTAGTGTTTAATTAAGACAAATAATATTACTATTTGTGTCAAAAATTGCTTAAAACCCCTCAGAGATTTTTCTTTTCACCTGGAATAAAATGCAAACTTCCCACTATAACTTGCAGGGTCTAGTATCCCCCCTCCCCTTTACCTTCCAACCTCATTTCAATCCTCTCTTTCTTGGTCACTCACCCCAAGCACCTATATTATATCGAGGATGCTTGTGCCCCATTCAAAGTCTTTTTTCCTCATTCTCTTTTCTGGATCTTTGCAGACCCAGCTTCTTATCTTTTAGTTCTCAGCTTAACAATCACCTCTCCAAAGGGAATTCTCTGAGCTTCTTTTAGAAAACTTTGGAAATAAACACTCATTGCCTCCAGACAATTGTTTCTAGTACAGCGCCTTGGTTATATCCCTCATAATACTTAGAACAATTTCAAACTATTTTGCTCACTGTATGTTTGTTTTATCATTTCTCAATAAGATAGAAAACGCATGGTACCAGAGAGTACATACTTTCCTTGTTCACCATTTATCCCTAGAATGAAACAGTGTCTGGAGTTTAGTAGATACTCAGTAAGGAAGGAATTAATGAATTAATGTATATATTGATGTGCTATGAGTCATTCTAAAGCTGACATTTCCTTATGTGCCTAGGTTATCTATACTTTTGAGAATATTATAAAGTCCATAATACAGAATTATGGCACAAACCCCTCAAAATCCTGTGATATTTTTACTTAAGGATGAGTTTTCAACAAAAGTCCATAAATGACATGTATTAAAAAAAGAAAAACTTTAGAGTTTGACTATATTTCAAACTAACAACTTATTACCTAATTACTTAATCCATTTTATTGCTACTTATTTTGCAATCTTTCCATTCTCCATTATGCTTTCTTTTATAAAAATACCTCTGTTAACTCTATTGCACAAAGTTGAACGTACTCTTCATAAATGACAGTTACCACTGACCCTTGAACAACAGGAGTCTGAACTGCGCAGGACCACTTCAATACAGATCTTTTTCTTTTTTTATTTTTTTTTATTTTTTTTATTTTTTTTTTTTTTTTTTTTTTTTTATTATATTTTTTTTTTTTTTTTTTTTTTTTTTTTTTTTTTAGATTTTATTTATTTGACAGAGAGAAACATAGCCAGAGAGGGAACACAAGCAGGGGGAGTCAGAGAGGGAGAAGCAGGCTTCCTGCCGAGCAGGGAGCCCGATGCGGGACTCGATCCCGGGTCTCCGGGATCATGACCCGAGCCGAAGGCAGTCGCCCAACCAACTGAGCCACCCAGGCGTCCCAATACAGATCTTTTTCAATGAATACAGCACAGCATTATAAATGTATTTTCTCTTCCTTAGAATTTTCTTACTAACATGTTCTTTTCTCTAGTTTCCTTGATTTTTAGACTATAGCCTATAATACATACACCATACAAAGTATGTGTTAATCTAACTGTTTATGTTACTGGTAATGCTTCTCCTCAACAGTAGGCTATTTGTAGTTAAGTTTTGGGGGGAGTCAAGAGTTATGCAAGGATTTCTCACTGTGTGGGGGTTGGCACCCCTAACCACTACATTGTTTAAGGGTCAGCTACAATCAAATGTCCACTTCTCGTCTATTATAAACACATGCAGATGCACATTTCTGGAATTTTTATTAAGAACTAAATCTACACCAAAATGGTATAAGGATTGAATACTCTATCTAAGGAGATTGAAGCTGTAATAAAGGGTAAGCATCACCTGATGTTGTTGGTACCTTGTAATGAATCCCATCAAAGTAGTTTTATCAGTTAAAGCTAGTAGAAAAATGACTGCACAATGGCGGTTTCTGCATTATTTCTTTTTTCTTCTTTTCTTTTTCTAGGACAAAATGGAAAACACGTTATTAAAATACCAATTATATTACTCAACTGGAATATACATAAAGATAAACTCACAAGGAACAAGATTTAATACAATTTTGTAACTCAGCTTGCATTGTAATTTTCATTTAATTGTCTGTTATTCAGAATTAAACCTCTGTTTTTCTGCTATAGTTCAATTACCTACTTAGAAAGTCATTTTGTTCTATGGCAGGAGCTATTCATTTCTATATATTTTTTTCTTTTAATTAACCATTGCTTCATATGGGTTCTAGATTTATAGTTTGAATCTTGAAACAATAGATTTTACATGTGTTGGGTTGGATTGGAGGTTAATGATTTTAATTGCTCAGTTATAATTTGGCTTCCTCAGTGCAAAAGTTTCTACGGTGTTTTATACCAGTGTTTTTCTTTGGCTATATCCTCTCTCTATTCCTAAAAAATAAAAATCAAATCCTAATTTTATCTTTGTTCCCTGCATGATTCAACAGAACTGAAATTTAAACAAACAAAAACATACTGAAACACTCTCCTTATTCTGTAACAATATTTATTCATTAAGAAAATGCATCACACTTCTACCTTTTATTTCTAAGTGTTTATTCATTAGCCATATTCATTGGCCACTTTATTTGAGGAGAATATGTAGGTATTAATTTTTTAAGTATAAACATAACTGGTAAATTAAATTTTCTTTCCATATTGATTAAAAACTTTCCTTTTTTCTTTCAAAATGTATAAACATATTTATTTTATGAATAATACATGAATTGTTAATTTCTTCACAGCCCCCCATGGCCCATTTAACTGGAAGATAAGTCACATTACCTGCCCTCAATGAATGTACAAATTATGGTATTTATAGGTTAATTTTCTAGGTTTTTGTTTATCCATGTCTTTTGCACAGTACACTGTGAATTTTGTACATTGTAAAAATTATTTTTAATAGTTTCTTCTTCATAATTTCTTTAAATCTCATAAAATATTGATAGATAACTGGAGAGTAGTTAAAGATTCTAATAGATTGTTTTGTATTTGGAAGATTTTCTTTAAAGGAAATTAAAATTGCTGAATATATTCTAGATCTAATGCTAAAATGCTATTATGTTAGTAATGTTCCACAGTTTATAAATGTTTTTATATGATTAGTTAACTCTTTAATTATAACACATGTAGTCATTTTGCCTCAAATAATTGAGACATTGGCTAGTGAGGTTAGATTTACCTTTTTACTCTCAATCTCTATACAAAATTAATAAAAATCTGATTATATTTTATTTTTGTCACTAATTTTTTGCCTTTTCCTCCTCTTTCCTTCTTCCTCTTCCTTCCTTTCCCCCTCCTCCTCTTTTCCTTCTTCTTCCTTCTTTTTTTAAATTCTCCTCCTCCTTTCTCTTTGCCCCTTCTTTCATGTTTTCCTTTGTACCATTTACAGTGAAGACAACACCTCTGTACTCAGTTAATGTTTACCAGTACACCTTGACAAACACGTGTGCTATTCTTACACTTGGTCTCAAGTACAGAGTAATCGCTACTGGGTTTTCATTATTGCTCTGTATAAAGAGTCTGTTTGTTCACACAGCTATATTTTAACTAGGTAAAAGTTAATAACAGATTTTAATAATTACAATGTATTTTATTGCATTTATGTCCCCAAATTTTTGAGATTTATTGCTTTTTGAGGGAGTCATAAAAAATTGTTAAGGCAAGTTTTATAAAGATAGATTATAAAAGTTTCAAATTTCCATTGAAAAATTAAACTAATACAGCAGTATATAAAGAAAGAAACCAAAGGTCTTCCCTTATCATCTTTAATTATTCACACAGAAGGCATTACTGGTAAGTGTATGCTTCCATAATAATTTCTAAATAAACATATATTTGTATATTATATATAATATATGTAAATTATATATATTTGTATTTGTATATAATATATCTATATTTATATATTATATATAAATGAATTTTTAAATTTACATAAACACATCCATATAAATATAAACACATAAATATATATGTGCGTATATATATGTAGATATATGTGTGTGTATTTATTTATTTATTTATTTATTTATTTATTTATTTATTTATTTTAGCAATTTCTTTTTGGAGCCCCACACAGGGCTTAAACACATGACCCTGAAATCAAGACCTGAGCTGAGACCAAAAGACAGATGGTTAACCAACTGAGTTACACAGGTGCCCCAACACATAAATATATTTTTATATAAAAACTGGATCATAAAATACAGACTGCTTTAAAACACTATTTTTAAATGAATAATTTTTCATAGATATCTGTTTTTAAATTATTTTAAAATTAGATGCTTAGACAAGTACTATAGGTACAATAAGTGCTACAAATATGACATTAATATTATTGACATTATATGGTTTTTATCTTTACAAAATGGAGGAGAAAAGCAAAAACAAAACCTAAGCATGCTGCAGGTGAAATCACATTAAATTGCAATAGGAGATTTATTTGAAATCCAAAATTTGCTACTTTTGGGGTTTAGTTGATAAATATGGGATGAGGTGAGAAGACATGGGTCTGGCTGATGTCTGATAATCTCTAATGATAGTATTTTATAGTTCTATAACAAAGGTTACACATACAATAATAGTAATAGTGGAATAAGTGAATTATGTTTACTAAAATATCATTTCAACTGATGTTACCCAAATTAGCTATATTCTGAATAAGATAGAACTCTGTTTTTCTTTCATATATAGATCTATGCTGTGCGGTAGCTTAATCCTCAAAGTTGTTGGAGGTCTAGGCTCCTTCTACTTCAGTGTTCTGTCAACCTGAACAGAACAGTAACTTTCATTTCATGATCCAAAAAGGCTATTCTAGCTCCTGTTGTCAGGACCCCATTCTAACGAGACAGATGACTAAGATGGGAAATGGAATGTTGTCTCACACCATTTAAAAGCATTGTCCAGAAGGGGCACACACTTTTAATCCATTCCACTAGCCAGACCTTTATTACCTGGTTATACCTAACTTCAGGTAAAGACAGGAAAAAAGTATTTCTGTGTGTTTAGCAAAAAATTTCATTGCATAAAAAATGATATGAGGGGATATGAGGGACAACTAATATTTCTTTCACATATGACACTGACATGAACACTTTAAAAAGATTTGAGAATGCTTTATTTCATTTGATAGGGGAGGCCATGGATAGCTGGAAATGGATACTTTAATATTCATGAAATCTATGATTTTATAAAGAAAAATGATGTGCCTAAGTGGTTTAAAAATTAGCTTATCCTCTTTCACCCTTGCAATTTATCTCTTATGTCAATTATAATTTGACTGTTTTCATCCTTTGTGTAAGCCACCACTCCCCCACTACCACTAGTAGAAAGAGTGCAACAGTAGAATTGTCATGCCTTTCCTACTCTACTCTTGGTTAAATCACTTAACTCAGTTTTGTCTGAGTTTTTCCACCTGTTAAATGCTGAGCACAATGTGTGCTATTTCTGGAGAAAGGCATAGAAAACTACATCATAAAAAATAAAGACAGTTACAAATATTAAGTAATATAATGGAAGTTATGCTTAAATAATTACATCCCCTAATTATTTATTGCCTACTATGAACCACTCTCTTAGATACTTTAAATATATCTTATTTAATTTATTCTCCAAGACAACCAACCATTTGGTTCATTTCATAGTTCCACTATTCCAGATTTGAGGAAACCAGGGCTCAGGAGAAGTTAGATGATTTTCTCCTAATGTCACTTTCTTTTCTTAAGATTTTATTTACTTATTTGCTAGGAGAGAGAGAGGGAGAGGGAAAGGAAGAGGGAAAGGGAAAGAGAGAGAGAGAGAGAGAGAGAGAGAGAGAGGGAGAGAGAGAGAGCGTACGCAAGGGGATGGAGAAACAGACTCCACACGGGGCAGGGAGCCCAATGCAAGGCTCAATCCCCAGAATGCCTGGATCATAACCTGAGCTGAAGGCAGACACCTGACCAACTAAGCCACCCAGGCACCTTCACAATGTCACTTCCGCCATGCTCAGGCTTTGCTATTTCAAGCTTTTGGCATTTTTGTTCTTGTACACGTTTGAATAAAAGGCTAGAACATCCATCTGAATTGGTTTATTATAATGAGTTATATAGTATGTAGTATCATAACTATATAGTATGTCATAACTAAATAGTTCTAAGATTGAGGATATTTCTAAGGCCGATGATATTAAAACCAAACATTTTGGTTCCTTCTCCTGAAGGTCATCCTCGTCACACTATTTAAGTCCTCCTTTAATGTCTGACAAGTGATATTGCCTGAAGACCACACTGCACTCATCTTTAACTTGAATTGTTATCCATCTTAGTCCACCCCTTTGTGAAACCAGCATTGAAACCCAGTGATACTTTGGCATGTTGTTGGTCTGGTTGAGTGAATGCTGGGGGTCTATGAAGACACGGAGGTTTAATTCTCATTTCTGTAGAGTATTACTTTGTAAGTTGGGCAATGTGCACTGACATGGAAGCCCAGAGATAGTTTCATCATGGCTAATGGCAGTGTACCTAGCTTGTAGGTAATTGTAGGCTTCCAGTACTCCACTCCTCATGAGACTAATGTTTATTCAGAACAATAAATACAAGGTCAATGACACCTTTAAAATTGTGCTTGAATGTGTTCTGACCACTGATGAATGATGATAGCTGTTTCATGCCTTGCTAAACATACTTGGTTTTTAACACACAATAGATTCTGAAAGGAGGAATATTTACAGAGGGTACTAGAAAAATACACATATTAATTTTGAAAACTGTAGCTCAGACGAGCCCACTTCTTCAGGGGATGATATTAATAGTTTTGCAAATCCAATCTTGACTCTCATAAGTGCTGAGCAGCTGGGGGCAGGGGTGTTTTCTCTACATCCAATTCTGCACTATGCTTGGGCTTTGTTTCTGACAAGAAAACTAAACAGTGCAGCTCATGGGACCTTTTGAAGACCCTGTAAGATAATGTAATTTTTTTTATTTTAAAGATTTCATTTATTTATTCATTTAGATATTTATATATGGGGTGGGGGCAGAGGGAGAGAGAAAGAATCTCAAGTGGACTCCACACTATGTACAGAGCCTGACACAGGCTTAATCCCACAATCCATGAGATAATGACCTGAGTCAAAACCAAGAGTCAGATGCTTAACCAACTGAGCCACCCAAATGCCCAAAGATAATGTACTTTAAAAAATTCCTTTCCTGTCTAAATTAATGACAATGGATTTTATTATTTGCAAAAACCTTGAGGATAGAGCCATGAAATCTGATTTGCTTGGAAAGTTACTATTCCATATATTAATCCTCTTTGGCCATCTTGCCTAATTTAAGATATTTATTGAGAGCAATTTCATGCATGCCATTGTTGGGGAGGTTAAGAATACATACATTACAAAAAAATACGTACATTAGACAGGGACCCTTGCTTTCAAGGTATTTGTGCCAGGTTGATTCAACCTTGCCAGAAAACAGAAAGTGGCCAATGCTTGGGAAAAGGTGTAACAGTACTTTTTTATGGAGTTTCAGAGGGGAGAGAGTGATTTGGTATCACCTTTTACAGAGACTAGATGGTATAGGAGATGGAACTGAAAATTTGGAAAAATTTGGACAGGAAGATGAAGAGATAGGTATCTCTTAGATAGAGAAGGCACAAAGGGGAGAAAATATGTGGCACATATAAGTAACAAGCATACCTAGTTTTAATGCAGCATGAACAGACCCAAAAAGGAACAAAGCAGGAAAGGCCAGATCACAGAGCATTTAGTTTAGGCACTGGCATTTTGACTTTAATTTGTAGACCAGAGAGAACACTTGGCAGGATTTTGACAAGGGAGTATTTTGAAAGCTATTCTTTTATAAATTTATTGGCTTAACTGAGATATAATTCACATATCCTATTATTTAACAATTTAAAATTCAAAATTTATTTTTTTTGTATCCATGATGATTTGTAGTTTTCACACTATAAGTTTTGCACCTTTGTTAAATTTTTCCTCAGCATTTTATCTTTTGAAGGTATTACTAATGAAAGTGTTTTCTCAATTTCATTTTTGGACTGTTTATTATAAGTGTATAGAAATGCAATGGCCTCAGGGCACCTGGGTGGCACAGTCAGTTAAGCATCCAGCTCCTGGTTTCAGCTCAGGTCCTGATCTCAGAGTCATGATCTCAGCAACTTGAGATCAAGACCTGCACCAAGCACTGCCTTGGGCTCCATGCTCAGTGTGGACTCAGCTTCAGATTCCCTCTGTCCCTCCCACTTGTGTGCTCTCTCTCTCTCTCTCTCTAAAATAAATAAATAAATCTAAAAAAAAAATTTTTAAAAAGAAATGCAACAGCCTCAAAATGAATTAAAGAAGTGAATGTAAAACTCCTAGAAGGAGAAGACAGGCAACAAGCTCCTTGACATCAGCTTTGGAAATGATTTTTTGGATTTAACACCAAAAACAAAGGCACAAACCCAAAATAAGTAAGTGGGACTACATCAAACTAGAAAGCTTCTGCACAGCAAAGGAAACCATCAACAAAATGAAAGGCAAACTACTGAATGGAACAAAATATTTGCAAATCATATATCTGATTAGGGGTTAATACCCCCAAAATATAAAGAACTCATACAATTTAAGAGTAAAAAAAATCTAATTAAAAATGAGCAGATCTGAACTTTTTTTATTAACATATAAAGTATTATTTGTTTCAGGTGTATAGGTGTGTGAATCATCATTCTTATACAACCCTCAAGAATGTCCATCATCCAGCCACCCTATCCCTCCCACCCTTCTCCCCTCAAGCAACCCACAGTTTGTTTCCTGAGATTAAAAAGACAATTATCAGGGCAATACAAGTAAGGGGGCAAGATGGTGAAGTAGGGAACACTGTTTCAACGGGTGCCTTGAAGTGAGCTAAATATCTACCAGAACACTGAACAACCATAAAATCAGCCTGAGAAGTAAGGCTACACACTTCTGGATCTCTACAGGGGCAGAAGAGCATCAATAGAGAGGTAAAGCGGGGTGGGAGCACTCAGACTAATTTCAGAGGATAAACAGAAGGGGGAGGGAGCCACCAGAAGCAACCCACTGGGAAGTAATACCCAATATGAAAGTGCCCTGTGATTGGGACCAGCATCAACTTGGAGTCTGTTAAAAGCACTCAAAAACAAAGGATTTTAAGGGGCAACTGGTGGAATCTGATAGCCACAGGTACAGACAGAAACCTCCTGGGACAGCCATAGCCTGAACCCACACATGCTCGAGTGAGCCCAGCAGGGACTCATTGAGCCTGCGATTTTCCACTGCTAACACAACCGCTTGGGCTGGGCACACCCCCTACTGCACCAGAGGCCCCTTGGTCCACAGCCTTCCACACAATGTGTGAGACCACATGGTCTGAGGGTACCCAGCATGGGTGTGAGCTGCAGGCAGCAGTCCCGGCAATGGCGGGTTCACCCAAAACAGTATCACTAGCGCTTCCTGTGGCATGGGGGTGCAGAGACAAGCTGGGGACTTGGGCAAGCATTGTGGCAGTGACTGGGGGTACACACCACCTGTGAGAGGTGGCGGTGTGCAGGGGAGTTTGGAGAGGGGGAGTCTGTGTGTTCTGAACCATCCAGAGGGGAGCAGACTGACAATTCTCTCTGAGAAGGAGGTTTGGGCGCAGAGAGCTTACTTTGCTCTGACTCTCTGTAAAGCTGCAAAAAGCCACAAAAGAACAAAAGCCTCCAGAGAACAAAAGCCTGAAAAACTGGTTTCCATATAGCCCAGCCCCTTGATAGGGGGCAGGGTGACTCTGCCCAAGTGAGACTGATTGAAAAACAACATGGCAGGCCCCTCTCACCAGAAGGCAAGCCAAAATAACAAGAAGAAAACCACCAAAGGGTCTCCATAAAACTGTAAAACCCCAACATCTGGGAAAAAACAATATATTAAGTTCCCAGTACTGCCCCCAAACCTGTATATTTTATAAATACAGCTTTTATTTTCTTTTTTAAAAACTTTCTTTTCATTTAAAAAAATTAAATTTTAAATGTGTTTTCATGATTCTTGTTCTTTTATATTTTTAACCTACTTAATATTACAACTTGATGTTTCATATAACATTCTATAATAACTTTTTAACTTGAACTTTTTTCATACATATACCTGTGTTTCTTCTTTTCTTTCCTTTTTTTAAATATACCTATAGATATAAGCTTCAAGGTAATCCTTCTTTCCTAGTCAAGACTACCCCTATATGTAAACCAGTTTTAATTTCCCTATATCTCTGAAAATTTGAGTCTTCTAACAAAAACAACAAGATACACCCAGGAGGAGCTCAAATACTTCCCTTGCCTACATCAAAGGTTTGTAACCATCTTCCCATCTTATTCTTCTGTCAGTGTTTCTGTGTACTTGTTTTTGCCTTTCTACTATATAAATCTTATTCTTCGGGGTCACGTGGCCTGGTTTCGCTTTTTTTTTTTTTCTCCTTTCTTTTACTTTTGATGTTTTTTTTGTTTAATCTTTTTTGGTTTTGTACTATATAAATCCTACCTTTGGGGCCCATTTTGGCTGGGGTTTTTTTCTTTCTTTTTTCCTCTTTTCCTCTCTTTTTTTCCTTTCTTCTTTCCTTTTGGTGGTGACTTCTGATTGCTCAAAAACTTTCCAGCAGGCAACTTGCCCAGATCATGGTTGATATATCCAGCTATACATCAACCATCCCTCACCAAAATGACTCAGAGGAGGAACACCAAACAGAAGAAAAATTCAGAGATTACAACCTCTGTCACAGAACTACTGAATATGAACATAAACAATATGACAGAAATGGAATTCATGGTAGCAATTATCCACAGTAGCCATCCAAGCAATGGCTAAGTTGGAAAAGACCATTAGTGGCAACATAGAATTTCTAAGGGTGGAAGTGAGAGCTGACCTGGCAGAGGTTAAAAATGCTTTCAGTGAGATCCAATCGAATCTACTTGCTAGGGCAAGTGAAGCAGAAGATTGCATTAGTGATCTAGAAGACAGATTGGTTGAGAAGGAGAAGTCTAGGAAGAGCTAAAATCCCATGAAAATAGAATTAGGGAAATAAATGACACCATAAAACATTCCAATATCAGAATTATTGGGATCCCTGAGAGAGAGAGAGAAGACTAGAAGATGTAGTTGAACAAATCCTGGATGAAAATTTCCATAATCTGGGGAATGAAACAGGTGTTCATGTCCTAGAGGCAGAGGACACTCCCAAGATCTATGGGGCTAGAAAAACCTCTAGGCACATACTTGTGAAATTCACAAATCATAAACTCAAAGAATATGTCTAAAGGGGAGCTAGGGGGAAGGGATCCCTTATGTACAGAGGGAAGACCATCAGAATAATGTCAGACTGTCCACAAAATCTGGCAAGCCATAAAGGGCTGGCAAAATATATTCAGGGCACTAACTGAAAAAAAAAAATGCATCCAAGGATACTCTATCCAGCAAGGCTGACTTTCAAAATGGATGGAGAGATAAATAGCTTCTAGGACAACCAAGGTCTAGAAGATTATGTGACCACCAAATCAGCACTACAAAAAATATTAAGTGGGGTTCTATAAGAGGAAAGAACCCAAGAGTGACACAGAACAGAAATTTCCAGAGGCAATCTATAGAAACAAGAACTTCACAGGCAACAGGATGTCAATAAAAACATACCTATTAATAATTACTCTCAATGTAAATGGCCAAAATACTCCAAAAAAATGGCATAGGGTTGCAGACTTGATAAAATGACAGGACCCATCCATATGCTGCATACAAGAGACACATTTTTAATTTAAGATACATCCAGACTGAAAGTGAGGGGATGGAGAACCATCTTTCATGCCAACAGGCCTCAAAAGAGAGCTGGGGTAGCGAATCTCATATCAGACAAATTAGATTTTAATCTAAAGACTGTACTCAGAGATACAGAATGACAATACATTATTCTTAAGAGGTCTATACACCAAGATCTATACAAGGTCTATACACAATCTAACAATTGTGAACATTTATGCC
Organism: Spilogale gracilis; assembly: GCA_004023965.1. NCBI lineage: Eukaryota > Metazoa > Chordata > Mammalia > Carnivora > Mephitidae > Spilogale > Spilogale gracilis. Next base: position 8,679 of record PITA01003473.1, on the reverse strand, counting down.
CCTAATGTGGGAGCAGCCAACTATATAAGCCAACTGTTAAGCAAAATAGTCATACTGATATGAATACATTAATTGTAGGAGATCTTAACATGCCACTCTCACCAATAGACAGATCACCTAAACAGAAAATCAACAAAGAAACAAGAGCTTTGAATGACACATTGGACCAGATGAACTTCCTATATATTCAAAACAACAGAATACTCATTCTTCTGAAGTGCACGTGGAACTTTCTACAGAATATATCACATATTAGGTCACAAATCAGGGCTCAACTGATACCAAAAGATTGAGATTATTCCCTGCATACCCTCTGACCACAATGCCTTGAAACTGGAACTCAACCACAAGAAAAAATTTGGAAGGAATTCAAACACATGGAAGCTAAAGACTATCCTGCTCAAGAATGTTTGGATCAGCCAGGAAATCAAAGAACTTAAAAATTTCATGGAAACCAATGAGAATGAAGATACATCTATCTAAAACCTATAGGGTATGAAAAAGGTGGTTCTATGGGGAAAATACATAGCCATATAAGCTTCACTCAAAGAAATTTAAAAATCACGAATGCACCAACTCTCTTTGCCCCTTAAATAACTGGAAAAACAACAACAAATTAAGCCAACCCCACACACAAGAAGGGAAATGATTAAGATTAGAGCAGAGATCAATGAATTAGAAACTAGAGATACAGTAGAACACATCAACAAAACTAGAAGCTAGTTCTTTGAAAAAATTAATAAGATCAATAAACAAACCATTGGCCAAACTAATCCAAAAGAAAAGGGAGAAGACCCAAATTAATACAATTATGAATGAAAGGGGAGAGATCATGACTAACACCAAGGAAATAGAAACAATCATCAAAAATTACTATCAACAGTTATATGCCAATAAGTTAAACAATGTAGAAGACATGGATGCATTCCTGGGAACCTATAAACCTCCAAGTCTAAAACGGGAAGAAATTGACAATCTGAATAGACCAATATATAGTAATGAGATTGAAGCAATGATCAAAAACCTCCCAGAAAACAAAAGCCCAAGACCTGACGGATTCCCTGGGGAATTCTACCAAACATTCAAAGAAGAAATAATACCCATTCTCCTGAAGCTGTTTCAAAAAATAGAAACAAAAGAAAAACTTCCAGACTCTTTCTATGAAGCCAGCATTACTTTAATCCCCAAACCAGACAAAGACCCCATTAAAAAGGAGAACTTCAGACCAATATCCCTGATGAATATGGATGCTAAGATTCTTAAGAAGATCCTAGCTAATAGGATCCAAGCCAGGCAATGAAAAAGATTATCTACCACGACCAGGTGGGATTTATCCCAGGGATGCAAGGGTGGTTCAACATTCGTGAATCAATCAACATGATAGAACAAATCAATAAGAGAAGAGAGAAGAACCACATGGTACTCTCAATTGATGCAGAAAACGCATTTGACAAAATACAGCAACCATTCCTGATTAAAACCCTTCAAAATATACGGATAGAGGAAACATTCCTCAACCTCATAAAATCTATCTACGAAAAACCCACAGAAAAAATAATTTTCAATGGGGAAAAGCAGACAGCATTCCCATTCAGATCAGGAGCAAGACGAGGATGCCCACTCTCACCACTATTATTCAACATAGTGTTAGAAGTCCTAGCAACAGCAATTAGAGAACAAAAAGAAATAAAAGCTATTCAAATTCACAAAGAAGTCAAACTCTCTCTCTTTTCAGATGACATGATACTTTATAAGGAAAACCCCAAAACTCCACCCCCAAATTACTAGAACTCATATAACAATTCAGTAATATGATAGGATATAAAATCAATGCACAGAAATCAACTGCATTCTTATACACTAACAATGAAAATATAAAAAGGGAAATTACAGAATTGATTCCATTTACTATAGCACCAAAACCCATAAGATACCTAGGAATAAACCTAACCAAAGAAGCAAAGGATCTGTACTACAAAACACTCATGAAAGAAATTGAAGAAGACATAAAAAGATGGAAAAGCATTCCATGCTAGTGGATCAGAAGAATAAACATTGTTAAAATGTCCATACTGCCCAGAGCAATCTATACTTTCAATGCCATCCTGATCAAAATTCCACCAAAATTTTTCAAAGTGCTGGAAAAAATAATCTTAAATTTTATATGGAACCAAAAATGACCCAAATTGCTAAGGAAACTTTGAAAAAGAAAAACAATGTTGGGAGCATCACACTATCTGATTTCAAGCTTTATTACAAAGCTGTGATCACCAAGACAGCATGGTACTGGCACTAAAACAGACACATACACCAATGGAACAGAGGAGAGAGTCCAGATATGGACCGGCAACTCTATGGTCAAATAATGTTTGACAAAGCAGGAAAAAATATCCAGTAGAGGAAAGATAATCTCTTCAATAAATGGTGCTGAGAAAATTGGACAGCTACATATAGAAGAATGAACTCAATCATTCTCTTACACCATACACAAAGATAAATCAAAATTGATGAAAGACCTCAATGTGAGGCAGGAATCTATCAAAATCCTAGAGGAGAACCTAGGCAGTAATCTCTTTGACATTGGCCACAGCAACTTCTTTCAAGACACATCTCCAAAGGCAAAGGAAACAAAATTGAAAATGAACTTTTGGGACTTCATCAAAAATAAAGAGCTTCTGTACAGCAAAGGAAAGAGGCAACCCATGGAATCAGAGAGGATATTTGCAAATGACACTACAGACAAAGGGCTGATATCCAAGATGTATAAAGAACTCCTCAAACTCAACAACCAAAAACATGATGATCACATCAAAAAATGGGCAGAAGACATGAACAGACTCTTCTCCATAGAGGACATACAAATGGCTAACAGACACATGATGTTCATCATGTTCATCAACATTAGCCATCAGAGAAATTCAAATAAAAACCACATTGATATCACCTTACACCAGTTAGAATGGCCAAAATTAACAGGACAGGAAACAACAAGTGTTGGAGAGGCTGTGGAGAAAGGGGAGCCCTCTTACACTGTTGGTGGGAATGCAAGTTGGTGCAGCCACTTTGGAAAACAGTGTGGAGATTCCTTAAAAAATTAAAAATAGAGCTACCATATGACCCTGCAATTGCACTACTGGGTATTTACCCCAAAGAGACAAAGGTAATGAAAGGAATGGCCATATATACCCCAATGTTCATAGAAGCAATGGCCACAATCTCCAAAGTGTGTGGAAAGAGCCAAGGTGCCCTTCAACTGATGATTGGATAAAGAAGATATGGTCTATATATACAATGGAATACTATGCCTGCTTCAGAAAGGATGAATACCCAATTTTTGTAGCAACATGGACCAGATTGGAAGAGATTATGCTGAATGAAATAAGACAAGCAGAGAATGTCAAGTATCATATGGTGTCACTTACTTGTGGAGCATAAGGAGTAACATGGAGGACAATGGGAGAAGGAAAGGAAATGTGAACTGGGATATATCAGAGAGGGAGATGAAGCATGAGAGACTTTGGACTCTGAGAAACAAACTGAGGGTTTTGGAAGGGAGGGAGGTGGGATACAGGTAAGCCTGGTGGTAGGTATTGAGGGCACAAATTGCATGGAGCCCTGCATGTGGGGCATAAAGAATAAATCCTGGAACACTGAAGAAATAAAATAAATTATTAAAAAATAAAATAAAAAATAAAAATAAAAAGATAATTATCATATCATCTCTCTCAAATGAGGAATTTGAGAGGCAGGGCAAGGTGTCATGGGGGGAAGGGAGAGAAAGATAAAGGAAGATGGGACCGGGGAGGGAGACAAACCATAAGTTCAAACATTTTTCTGAAGACATACAAATGGCCAATAGGTACATGAAACAATGCTCAACATCACAAATCGATAGGGAAATACAAATTAAAACCACAATGACATATCACCTCACACCTATTAAAATCACTCTTATCAAAAAGAAATAACAAGTATTGTCAAGGATGTGGAGAAAAAAGAACCCCTGTGCACATTTTGCAGAAATGTGAATTGGTGCAGCCATGTGAACAGCACACAGATCCCTCAAAAAAACGGAAAGTAAAACTACCACATGATTCTGCAATTCCACTTCTGAGTATTTACCCAAAGAAAATGAAAACACCAACTAAAAAAGATAAATGCACCCCCATGTTTATTGCAGCATTATTTACAATAGCCAGGATAATGGAAGGAATCTAAATGTCCATCGATGGATACATTTATAAATGGAATATTATTCAACCATAAATAAAAAGCAAATTCCACAGAATAAATTTTAAAGTACTCATCACAAGAAAAAATTTTTTTAACTATGTATGGTGAAGGATGTTTTCTAGATTTGTTTTGGTGATTGTTTCACAGTATATACAAATTATACATCATTACATCTGAAACTAGTATGTTACATGTCAATTATACCTTTAAAAAAACAGATAAGGGAGGAAGGAAAGAAGGAAGGAAGGAAGGAAGGAAGGAAGGAAGGAAGGAAGGAAGGAAGGAAGGAAGGAAGGAAGGAGGGGGAAGACATTTTGCCATTTAAGACAACAGGGAGGGACATTGAGGGCATTAAGCTAAGTGAAATAAGTGAAACAGAGAAAGGCAAATCCCATATGATCTTGCTTATATGTAGTCTAAAGAAACCCAAACAACAACAACATTAAAAAAAAAAAATGAGCTCATAGATACAGAGAAGAGAGTGGTGGCTGCCGAAGTTTAAGAGGGTAGGAGTCAAGGCACCAAAATACTGAAGGAAGTAAGCTTCCAGCTGGAAAATAAACAAATAATGGGGGATATACATACTGCATGGTCACTAGAGTTAAGACTGTATGACATATTTGAAAGTTGCTAAGGAAATATATATTACAAGATTTTATCACCAGGGAAAAAAATACAATGGATTTTTGTGCATTCATCTTGGATCTTGAAACCCTGCTGAACTAATTTTTTAGTGAATAGTTTTTTAAGTGTTTTCCTTAGCATTTTCTACATCTGCAAATAGAGATATTTTTATTTTTTCCTTTCCATTATGGACTTCCTCTCTTTCTTTTTCTTGCCAATTTCTACAACTAAACTTTAGGTAAAAGATTGAATAGAAGTAGCAAGAATAAACTTGCCAGCTTGCTGGTCCTTTTTTCACCATTAAGCCTGATGTTAATTGTTTCTTCTCACACTTGCCTAAGACTGCACACACCTACTAAACAAAAGGAATAAAAGGTCTCATTTCTAGGAAATTACTGCAGTTAATTAGCTTCAAAATATTTTATATTTGAACTTTTCTTTTATCAAGTCCAGAGTAGCATTTAATTAGAACATAGAAAATGGTGATACCAAGGATTATTTTATTTAAAATGGCTACATTTAATCCTTATCTCAACCTCTGTGTTCATATAACTGTTTAATAATGTAGAGTAATTCTTCAATAAATACATTTAAACATTATTTGTGTAATCATAGATCATGAAGTGGACTAAATAAAGCCTATAATATCCAGAAGAAATATGGCACCATGTAAAATAAGATTCAGTTCACTTATTTAAGGAAACACTCTACATTGATAAGAGTGTAACTTTTTTTCATCTCAAATAACAGAGATTAAAACCTTAGCAAATGTTTTCATTGATAGGTCAAACTTTTCCCTCTCTAGTTTAATACTCTCTTAAACATCATCAGTTTTACTCTAGTTTGGAAATTTAAATAAGTAAAATAGCACATTAAATGAACTTGTTTATACAGTGTACTTTTTATTTAATTATATTGTATCTGAAAAGAATACATGATACCATAGAATATATGCTACAAATGTAGTATTTAAAATTCCAAATTGTACTTAATAAAGTTTTACAAGAGGAATACTTAGAATAAAGAATAAGTGGACACTACTATTAGAAATAAAGGGAATAAAAATAATTCAACTTTCTACAAGCAGTTTATATTTAGGTTTTAAGAACTTAAGAAAGTCTTATTAAAAAACCAGACCTCAGAGTGCCTGAGTGGCTCAGTTGGTTAAGTGTCTGCCTTTGGCTCCGGCTATGAACCTGGGGTCATGGGATGGAGCCCCATGTGGGGCTTCCTGCTCAATGTGGAGCCTGCTTCTCTCTCTCCCACAGCCTCTCTTCATACTCTGCACATACACTCTCTCTCTCAAATAGATAAATAAAATCTTTAAAAGAAAAAAGACCTCTATGTTTGGGAATCCATATAATAAAAATAGAGATGATAGCAATGATATATTTTCAAAACTGCCTAGAAATTCTAATATGAAAAAGAATATTTTATGTATTTATAATAAATATGCTTTAAATATACTTATATAAATATCTATAACATATAAAATTTGAAATTAGCCTATACAGTTGACTCGAACAATGTGGGGACTGGAGATCCAACCCCCTGCACAGTCAAAGACTCACATATAACTTTGATCCCCCAAAACTTAACTACTAATAGCCTCCTGTTGACTGGACACCATATTGATAACATAAACAGTCGATTAACACGTATTTTATGTTACATGTACTATATACTATATTCTGACAATAAAACTAGAGAAAAGAAAATGTTATTAAGGAAATCAAAAGGAAAAGAAAATACATTATTATACTGCATTTATTGAAAAAAAATCCACAAGTAAGTGAACTCATATAATTCAAACTTGTGTTGTTCAAGGACCAACTGTATACCCCAAAATAGGGACTTCATAGTACAACAGGAAGATGAAATATTTAGCAACCACTCAATAATAGTTCATTTGAAGAAATTTTACTGGCTTATGAAATGATTCACAATATAAGTAAAAAGGAAACACAAAATTATTTCCTATTTTAATTTATAATATTCATATATTTTTATCTCCATGTTTTCTTAGTTATGGTTAGCCATAACAAATCTTTTTCTCTGGGGCCCAGGACTCCTCAAGAAAATGCAATGTTACAAGGCGAAGTTTTTAGTCAGTAGACCCCCAACTAATGAATTTCAAGCTCAGGAGACTTCAATATTACATTGATTCAGCAATTTGGTTACTATATAACCAGCTAAATTTAAAGACCAGCACAACTTTAGAAATGTAAAAACACTGACTGGCTTCTCGCTTTGTTTTAGGAGGCCCAAGGGATTGCTGTTGCTCTGAAACCCACAGCTCCTACACCACCTTGGATGTGATCAAGGAGTCCATTTCAGTTTGTCTTGCCACTCTTGACTGGTACAAGATACAAATCCAGCTTTCCCCATCAAATGGAAGTCCCTTAGATAATCTTTCTACAATAATTGAAAACAAAAAAGTCTGCACTGACCCCAGGGCTCAAGACGCCACCTGTATGCCTAGATCTGCTGATATAAATAGAGCTCCTCCTTCCATCAAACAAGAACAAATAAGTGTGCAGCTCCCTCTGCTCACTTCTCTGTGCCACTAGTAAAATAGCCAGGATTAGTCAGTCTGAGCTATTATAACAAATACCACAGACTAGAGGGCTTTAAATGATAGACATTTCTTAAATTTTAATCTTAAACAATAAAAATGTTTTAGAGTAGTAGGCTGGAAAGACCAAGATCAAAGTGCCAACTTAATCAAGTTCTTAGTGAAGGTTCTCTTCTTGACTGCAGACAACCACCTCACTGGGCTCTAACTTGGTGGTAAGACAGACAAAGCTCAAGTTCCTTCCTCTTCTTATAAGTATACTTACAATCCCATCATGGGACTCTACCCTCATAATCTCATCTAAACCTAATTACCTCCCCAAAACCCCAACTCCTAATATTATCATCCCATTAGGAGTTAGACATTCAACATATAAATTCTGAGGGGACACAAACATTCAGTCCATAACACTAGGGATCTTTTTTTCTTCCTTAATATGTATCAGAAAAATGAAGGCTGCCAAATCTTGTATGTTTCAATGGTATTCTGTGAGTTCATTGTAAAGGCTCAGGTATTTTGAGAAGAATCTGCTTCTGATTGTACTTCTGGACCTAGAAATCATGCACTCAGAGAGTTGATACATACATATAGATGGATGTGGAAACGATGGAAAAAAGTCATCAACATGTCTCTTGGAAGTGAAATTATGAGCAAAAATGTCCTCTTACACTTTTAAGTACTATTCTAATTTAAAAAATTAATCATAAACAATCATAAAATATACATAATTCCAATGATGTAGTGTCTGGCTATAGCTATTAAGGGTTGGCGATTAGACCTAGGTCCCTGGTAAAATCAACCATGACAAGAAGGGATCCATGGAATAGATTATAATCTTATTATTTCTTTGTATCTTCAGTTCTGAAAACTTCACATAAAGACATACTAAATGGGACACCAGTTTATCTCAAACTAATGCTAAATCAACTCGGAATTCTGTTTCTGACAGTGGCAATGAGGGTTACCTCACATATCAAATAGACCACATACTAGGTCAAAAATCAGGGCTCAACTGATACCAGAAGATTGAAATTATTCCCTGCATATGCTCTGACCACAATGCCGTGAAACTGGAACTCAATCACCATAAAAAGTTCAGGAGAAAATCAAACACTTGGAAGCTAAAGACGAGCCTACTCAGGAATATGTGGATCAACCAAGAAATTAAAGAAGAACTGAAACACTTCATGGAAACCAATGAGAATGAAGATACATCGATCCAAAACCTATGGGATACAGCAAAGGCC
>PITA01003472.1:0-139085 GCA_004023965.1 Spilogale gracilis | reverse complement strand
CACTCACCTGCGCTTCCAGGTGTGTCCCTGGTCCAGCTACCTCACAGGTGCCTGGAAGGTGACGACGGAGCATGCGGTGGTTCGGTGAGGCCCATTTGGTTTTATCCCAGGAAAGCTGAGGGTGGGAGGGACATGGGAGGGGCTGGGCCCTGGCCTGGTGGGGTCTCTTGCTAGGAAACCTCTTCTGGTCCTAGGGAAGCAGGTGCTGCTCACCTTACAGATGATGAGGCCAAGGCTCAGTGTCCCGTGTCAGGACCGAGGGACCGCGGTCTGAAATAGCAGAACTGGGGGCCCTCTCACTGGAGCAGTCAGGGTGGAGGGCCCCCTGCCCTGGGGAGGGAGAGGGCTTCTACACTCTAGACCCTGCCTCCTGGGCATCAGAGAGAGGAGTCTCTCCAGTTCATGTGGTCCCTCTGGGCGCTCCGCCCTGCTCCTAACCCACCATCTAACTAGAGGCCGTGGCCCGTCTTCCAGGAGCATCAGGCCTCAGGAAGGCAGAGTCACCCTTTCCTGACACAGGATAAGGCGGCAAGAACTTGGGGCAACCACAGTCAGGCCAAGCTTAACGGCAGGCTCTTAGGCTCCAGTGTTCTCCTTACAAGTGGGTCCCCAGGTCTGCTTCAGGCCGGGGAGTGTGTGGCACCGGCAGAAGTTCGAGAAGAGGTTCTTGGAGGCACATGGCTATACAGCCTGTGGGCTGGAGACAGGTTTACAGATCAGCTACACAGATCCAGTGGTTGGAGAAGTGACAGCTCAGGAAATGGTGGAGCGAGAGGGCCCAGGAGAGAACCCAGGATGGTGACATTGAATGGACAGACTGAAGAGACTGGTCCAAGAAATCAAAAGGATCAAGAAATCAAAAAGAACAGTCAGCAGTGTAAAGTTCTACAGAAGTTGAGTCAGTAAAGGGCCAAGAAGGGCCCCCTGGGTGTGAGAAGGTGGTGATCTGCGGTGGAGCTGGGAGCCCTGAACATCGGGTGGTGGTTGAAAAGTTGATCCTAGTGGGACTGAGGGTGAAGGGGTACAGATGACCGTCCAGAATGTTGGCTGTGAAGGCGAAGGCTAGAGCGGGTGGTAGGTGGAGGGGGCACTGCTTGTTTGGCCTCCCCAGGCCCCCTACTCTACCTGCCCCTCCTCTGCTTTTGCCCGGCTCTGGCCCGCCGGGATGGCTTTGAGTCTGGAGGTGCTAGTTACGTGGTGGCAGGCAGGTCACCTGGGTTCTCCAAATTTCCTTCCCCTGTACGGCGAGCAGCTCTTCCAGGTCGTAGGGGGCTGCGGGCTCAAGGCTGTGGGCACTGTTCACGTAAGAGTACAGGAGGCTCTTCCCTCTCCCCCGCACCCCTGTATCCAGATTCAAACGTGACCAGGCTAACTACTCACTCAACACGGATGACCCACTCATCTTCAAGTCTACCCTGGAAACGGATTACCGGATGACCAAAGAGGACATGGGCTTTACCGAAGAGGAGTTCAAGAGACTGGTGAGTGGGTGAGACTGGTGCCCTAGACTCCTGGCCCTGGGAGTATGTGAGGCCTGCAGGTCTTGGCCAGGGTCTGGGGCTGCTGGAGATGAAGAGTTGGCCTTACTAGCCCAGGCCAAGCCCATCCTAGAGTTAGGGGCCTTCTACGGCCGAGATCTCAGGCTGGCACACTGATCTAGGACCAGGTTTGTCAGCCTTTGCTTGTGTCGAGTGCCTGGAGAGAATCCCTTAAAAGCTGTCAACTCTCTTCCCAGAAAGGTGTGCTCAGCTATAAAATTCTGTACACACTTTTCTCGCCATTCATAGATCCCAGGCCAAGCCCTTAATTTTAGGGGCTGAGAGCCCAAATCTGTCTCTGCAGGAATCTCTCTCTTTGGCCCCACATCTCCCACCCGGTCTCTAGTTTTCCCAACTTCCTTCTCCCATCACTGCATCATGTTATGGCCCTTTAAGTGGTCTCTGCTCTGGCACTTGCTGCCATGTGACATGGGACATGTCCTTCCCCACTGTGAGCTTAATCATTGCCCATGCTCATTGAAGAGGATGGCTCACCACTAGATTGCTAAGGGCTTCCTTCCTTCCATGCTCTCTGGTTTTATATTATTTGCCATTCTGGCCCTTCTAGAACATCAATGCGGCAAAGTCCAGTTTCCTCCCAGAAGATGAGAAGAAGGAGCTTCTTGATCTGCTCTATAAAGCCTATGAGATGCCACCTTTGGCCACTGCAGGTGTGTTCCCAGCTGGGCTTCTGGGCTCTTGACCTGTCCAGGCTGCAACCTGGCTTTCTTTGGGATTTCCTACAAGAAGCCCTCCCATGGCAGCGCCTGGGTGGCTCAGTTGGTTAAGCCACTGCCTTCGGCTCAGGTCATGATCCCGGAGACCCGGGATCGAGCCCCACATCGGGCTTCCTGCTCTGCGGGAGGCCTGCTTTTCCCTCTCTCACTCCCCCTGCTTGTGTTCCCTCTCTAGCTGTGTTTCTCTCTGTCAAATAAATAAAATCTTTAAAAAAAAAAAAAAAAAGCCCTCCCTTTCTCTCCTGGGCAGCAGTCAGGATGTGTGAGGCCTCCCCGGCTATGTGGTGGTGTAGCTGATGGCGCCTCTCACCAGGCCGGCTTACCTTCTGTATAGTGCCATCTTCAGGCTGGTCTAGGGGGAGACTTTCTGAAGCCCAGTCCCAAAGGTCTTGGCAACGTGAGTGAGTCATCTCCATGGCCGCCTACAGCCAAGGGCATGGGAGCTGGGTCCAGGTCCTAGCTCTGGTCCTCTCCTTCCTTCCGGTGTGCCTTTGGCAAAGCATTCCCTTGCTCAAGCTTTAGTCTCCTGCTCTGCAGAAAGGGGTTCCTCTCTGGCTCTGATGTCCTGGGTACTAGCCGGTGCTAACCTTTCTATGTCTCTGACGTGACAAGCAGGGCAGCATCCCTGAAGACATCGTGGCCATCTCTCCAAGCCCTCATATGTGGATGGAGCCTCCCCCGTGCTGTGGGGTGGAACGACACTTCCCTCTACTCCTTCCAGGAAGACTGGCCTAATCAGCTACTGTGGCCCCGAAGCCCGCGTGCCTGTTTCTACACACCCCAATACCTCGGCACGCTGCATCTCTCGGACTACGGGCCAGAGTCTGGTTGAATCTGAAACCTTCCTCCTCTGGTGACTTGTGCTGAAAATCTGGTGCTCAATAAAGCAGCCCATGGCTGGTACTACTGTGGTCTTGGGCAGAGTGAGAATGGAAAGGGCCCCTGGGCTCCCAGACTCGGGCAGCCCGTTCAGCAGCGCGGTCCTGAGATTCTGGTGGGGGCCGCGAGGGGCAAGCTAGAGCTACTAATGCTGGGGGCAGAGACAGGACCAGGCTGCCCTCCCTCCAGAAGAAACAAAGCTTCACTTGCAGAGTGAATCTGCTTCAGTGCTCCCTCTTTGCCCCCTGCCACTGCAGGTTTTAAGGGCTGGGCCTGCCAGTGTGGGTGAGCTGCGGACTGGGGTGAGCGAGAGGGACAGAGGGAAGAAGCCTCCCGGGCACCACGCCAAGGAGAGCGCCAGCCTCTGTGAAGACCGGCCTCTTCTCAGGTACTTCCTTGCACAGAGGCCTGGGGACTGATGGACCCCAGCTAACCGCAGACTTGGGGAGACCAGGCCCACCCCTGCTTTTGCTGTTTAAAGGAGAAATAATTGTAAACCAGTCACACAAATCATCAGCATTTATTTCCTGGGTCCTAGGTGTCACTTGGTAGAAAGGGCAAAGAGTTTATCAGACAGTTTTGAGCACAAAACCCTTCCCTAGAAATAGATCTGTAGGGCTCCACGAGGGGACACAGAGCTGCACGGACGGTCCACTTAACTTACAATGCCTTCCAAAAAAACAAAAAAACAGCTCCTTCCCTCTCTGCTGAAGAAAAGTTTAAAGTTTTTAAAAAGTTTAAAAGTGTTTTTTAAAAAAGGGGTATGAAGATCCTGACCCAGAAGGTTGGGCTTGGGGGGGGCAGAGCTGGGCTGTGGTTGCTGCCCAGGCCACCTACGGAGGTGCGTTCTTGGGGCGGCTGCTCAGGCACCCACTGAATAAATAATGCCCCACAGCTACGGGGTCCTGGAAGTGTACCTGGGCATATGAGGAGGTGGTGGGCGAGTGGAGGGTGCAGGTGGAGGGCTTTCCCAGGGTAGGGGCCACGGTGGCCTCTAGGGGGTGCCTTTTCACTCTGGCCTGGCTTGCCTGGGACAGGGGCTCAGAGAAGAGGCTGTCAGGCCAGTGCCAGGGCTCCCTGTCCAGGTGAGGACAGCAAGTCTCTTTTCCATCCTTCAGGGACAAGATCAGACTCAAGACGAGGTGGTCCCATCGCTGCTCTCGGGCTGGTTGCTCGCTTCCTTGTCTGGGGTGCCCACCTCCGTCTGTCCTTCTGGAGAGGAGAGAGAAGGAGCACATACACAAACATAAAGCACAGAGGGCTATCACAGGGGGTGAGCCCTGGGGTGCAGGACACGAGCTGGATTAGGGGTGGCGGTGGCCAAAGGGGCCTTTAACCTGGCCTCTAACATGTTAATCTTAACAAAAAAAATGCATGCAGTGCTTAGTGTAATTAAGGTCAATGAAAGGCCAGGATCACAGACGAGGGCTACAAGCCTTAGCCTCCAGTGAAAGGCTGTTGAGGATCAGGAAGTTTATGCGGGTCCCCCAAGAGGAGAGGACAAAGATGAAGTGCCAGCAGGGAGCAGGTGCTCCAGGGAGAGCCAGGGTGTGGCTGGGGCAGAGTGCACGGCCATTTGATGCTGCTCTGTCCTTACCAGACTGGTCTCACCCTGACAGGGGCTCTGTTTTTGCATCCTTAGACTGAGCCCATCACTAAGGAGGACCATCCCGCAGTCCATGTACCATGCCATCCACACAGCCTGGAGGGATTAGGGTGATGACACGGATGAAAACAGCTAGGTTTTCATCAGAGCTAGGCGGTGGAGGGAGCCAATGTCTTTTCCACTGAATCTAACTTCTGCCACAAAGCAGCATGCTCCAGGGCTCATAAAGGCCACCTGTCCTCAACACGGAGTCATTCTGCCCATGCAGCGGTCTGAGGAAGGGGTGGTGGTAGTAGCGAGCGAGCGGTGTGGCCAGAACTTGGGACAGGTGGCGCCCACCCCCACCATGACCCCCATCCTGGGGTGGTACTGGTAGCAGAAGCCTGGGCCCAGAGGGTCCTGCTGGACCTCCAGAAGCCTGACAAACTAGTTTGGACTTTGGACAAATTTCCCAGCTTATGATGCTCTATTTGACCCCGTGCTTCTTGCCCTGGCAAGCAGAACATTCTCGTCATATTCCCTAGTAATTTCCGCTCTACCGTTTCCTCGCTGTGGAACCTCAGGCAATTTATTTCATCTCTGAGCCTTTGCACACTTCCACCTTTATGCGACGGGAGTGTAAGGCCCACAGGTGGTCACCTGGCACATGGTACCAATTCCTCTCTGCTAGGCCCAGCTCTCAGCCCAGGAAGGTTGGTTTTTGTTTGTGTAGAGTGAGCACGAGAGTGCGCGGGGAAGGAGGAGGAGAGGGACAGAGAATCTTAAGCAGGCTCCACGCCCAGTGTAGAAGCTGATGTGAGGCTTGATCTCACAACCCTGAGATCATGACCTGAGCTGAAATCAAGAGTCCAACGCTGACCTGACTGAGTCACCCAGGCGCCCCAGGGAAGAAGGTTCTTGAGCATTTACTTTACCAACCACTACCCGTGGGATCCCCTGGGGATAATTTCCAGACACAACTTGAAATGTTTCATGGTCACGTACTGCTGGGCAGTGTACTGCCTTCTTCAAGTCCTGCGTGTTGTTTCTCTTGTTATTAGGCAAAGTAAAGAAATGTCTGTGCTCCTCACGTTCAGAGGTATCAGGAAAGGAATGCTATGCTAAGGAAGCATTAACAAGCACCAGCAGGCCACAGGCTTAGGAGGGCTGAGCAGCCAGGCCTTCAGGACAGCCCCAGGCCCTGCTTCCCCCTCTACACAGCTAGATCTCCATCTCCTGGGCTGCTTTAAGCAAACAGATTCTCAGCCAGGCCTGCTGGTCAGAATCTCTGCAGGCCCACTCCCTCAATGAGCGGGGGACTGAGCACAGCCTCCGGGCCTACCTGTGGAAACCACTCACCGCAGAGCCCACTGGAAGCTTCCCTGGCCAGGCTGGCCTACAACTGTAGCATGAGTGCTTCACTTCCTTGCTGTGAACACTGTTCCCTCCTCAGGTCCCCTTTTTAAATGTCTGTCATCCGGGCAGGCAAATGTCCTAGACCCAGAGGAACCCAGACACTTCAGGGGTTCCAAATTAGAGGAAAGAGGTATTTGAAGGGCCCGGGTACACGGACGAGAGGCTACCAATGCGGAGGTAGAGGGGCCAGAACAGTTTCCCAGAACCGAGCACAAGGCTGCAGAAGCTCTGGGCAAGCCCCTTGGCAGCACAGCCCGTGTGGGAGTGAGGCATGCTGGGCAGTGAACAGCCCTTGACTAAGGCAACTTGTCCCCCCTGCCAAGGGCCATGTACCAGGGGCACAAGACGAAGATCCAGGGGGGAGAAGCCCACAGCCTCGAGGGGTGCTGTGCCGAGTGCGGCTGTGGAGGTGGCTGGGAGTAGAGGGGCCGCCTCCTTCTTGAGGGGCAGGTGGTCAGGGAAGGTTCCTCAGCAGAGAGCAGTGTGGGTCTCCCAGGAAGAGAGAGGGGAGCCAGGGGAGCGGAGGGCCGGGAGAACCAGCCCAGGGAGCAGCGTGTTAAAGGCCATTGGGGGTTGCTGAGAGATGTGCTTTCCCCCAGCTGGGTCAGAGGCCGCAGGCTGAGGAGAGCCGTGAGGAGGGGGGCCACAGGACAGGCTGGGCTGACAGACCGCTGGAGCAGGGCTGGAGGGCTCCCTTGCACACGGTGCTGTTCTATGCTAACTTGCTGGTGACTCTAGCTTCTTGGGCCTGCTGGTCCATCTAGAACAGGGGTGGGTTGAGTCCATGTCCCCACAGTCTGTTCTGTATGCAGTGGTCACTTCTGGCCAACGTGTACCAAGGGCTCTAGACTGAACACTACATGGGGGGGGGGGACAACTCTGCGGGGGACCCATGGAGCCCTATAGTTGCAGTCAGCTATGGGAGGGGATGTGACACAGACCTGCCTCCAAGGAACTATGGGGACAGGGGGGAGAGGGCTCTACCCAGTGCACGAGGGTGAGGGAAGGCTGCCCAGTGGACTGAGCAGAGGAGAGTCTACCAGGACAGGAAGAGAAGGAGGGATGCCCCAGGCATGAAGGGGGGTTGGCGGCTGCTATTTCCCCCATTCATTCACTCATGCAGCCTGTGGTTTCCAAGCCCCTGCCCTCCTGCAGCTCCCATTCTAACAAGCGAAACCTTGTCCTTCACTGTCAGGGCGGGCCCCTCTGAGCACGTGGTAGGAATTCAGCCATAGGACTGGGTGGGAAGGTTCTAGCAAAGGAAACCGCGACCCAGGAAGCTCTGGATAAGATCTGTGCCTTGACAGAAACAGATCTGGGGTGGGTATGGCTGGAGGAGAGGAGATGAGGGCAAAGCACCCCCTCCCGCCCCCCCCTGAGATCTGAGAGGCAGGGCCTGGTCACACAGTACGGTGCTGTGATGACAACTGCCTCACTGTGAGTGTGACAGGGGGCTTGTGGCAGAGACATTACGAGATAGGACCATTTGGGTCCTGCTGGCCATGGGCTAGCTGGTAGGGATGGAGGGAAGTAGAGGGACCTGGGATGGGTCTGGGAAGAGAATGGACAGGACCTGTGGATGGAGGGGGAGATGAGGAAAAGGGAGGAGGCTGGGACGCCTGGCCAGAGAGTCCTAAGGGTCTGAGACACTAGTGCCCTCCAGCATAGAAACTGGATGGCCGCTTGGCTATTGACTGTAAGACTGGGGCCTGATTTAAAGTGGGGAGTCTAGGACTCAGAGGGTGGCCCCAGAGCCCAGAAGAGGGACTGGTGTGCAAGAATGAAGACCCATGCGTTCTGACCTGCCCCCTCGAGTGTCAGCTCGCCCATGTCTCCAGCCAGCTTCCTCACGCTTACGGCCTCAGAGTCCCCCTGGATGTCAGGGACCGCGTTCCGACGGCCGGTCCGGTCACAGGAAATGAAGTCCGAATAGGAGGACTCAACCTCCATCATGCCTGTCGCATCGCTCCTCAGACCTGTGGGAACGGGCAGGAGGACTGGTGAAGCCAGCGGCAGCCCGCAGGGAAAACTCTGCTCTGGCCCCCAGTCCAGGCATCTTTTGACAAAATGACAGTTTTTGCCTCAATCACTGAAGACAAAACGGCAAAGAAAAATACGAAGAACAAAATAAATCACGCATAATTTCACACCCAGGAAACCAATACCAGCAGCTTAAAGAACACCCTTTGTCTTTCCTCTGAAGTTATCGTTAATACGATAATAGCACGGGTGAGATGCAGCCGCGAACCAGCCCGCCACAGTCTCTGCCCCCAAGGAGCCAACAGTCGGCTGGGGGCCATGGCAAACTGCCTAAATCACCCAAGGAACCACGATGGGGCTCAGGGCTTCCAGGGAGAAGGCAGGGTGCTGGAGTGACTTACCAGGGTCTGACCAAGGTTGGGGATCAGGAAGCAACATTTTACGTGAGCTCCAAGGAAGAACAGGTGTTATCCAGACAAGTCAAGGGGAAGAGCATGTGTGAGGGCTTGGGGGAAAGGAAGGGAAGACCCAAAGGGCAGATGCAAGACCCAAAGAGCTACAGGCTGGAGTGTGCTGGGCGAGGAGTGGGGACGCCAAGGATGCTGCCGGGCTGGGCAGGGCCTACGTCACATCTGCAACTTGATTGCAGATCAAGAATGATCAGATCTACATTTTCAAGGAAGATTCTGGCATCTGGGTTGAACAGGGCCCGGAAGTGCGCAGATTGTGGGCTCCTGCAGGTCAGGTGTGAGAAGATGGTCAGTGGAGGAAGGAGGCAGTCGGTGCAGATTTTAGACATAACTTGGAGGTTAAATCAACAGGACCTGGTATTTCCCCCTGCCCTGGGGGGGGCGGGGGAGTGAGCTTTCTGACATGATGAAGTGGAAGTGTGGCTTACTGAGATGAATAGCAGAGAAGGAATATTTGGGGGCATGATGGGGCACTAAAGACTAAGAGCTCTATTTGACCATGCCAACTTGGAGATGCTAAGTAGGCACATGGAGGCAGGGGGCTAGAACTCAGAGATGGGGGAGGGTATGAGGAAGAAAGACAGGAAATTAGAAGTTACTGCTACAGCGATGAGTAAGAGCTCTGCTGGTGCGTAATACAGCCTAGAGAGAAGAGAACCATACATATACAGAAGAGCCATATATATTTTAAAATACTGGAGGAATCATACTATACACTGTATTTTGTAGCCTACTCGGCAGAACACTCTAGAACATGTCATCAAGGTTCTCTCCAGATGAGTTTTGTTTGCACGTACTTGGATGTACCAAGATTTGATCAGGGAGGTATTTCCAATTTTCTACCATTATAGACAGTATGAGGCCTTGATGTGAATTTCCATGCCTCACTCCAGTGATCAGAGTACAGCTCTAGAAGCAGAACTGCTGGGCTAAAGAGAAGGGTGAGATGATTTTTAAGCCACATTGTTTAGACACATTTCCAAATTGCCTTTGTGAACAGCCTAGGTATTTATGATGACAAAAAGACGAGGGGAAAAAAACCTTTTAAATTCTGTACTATTCCTATTTATATTCCCACTTGCAGCATATAAGACCATTTATCTGCACCCTTGCCAACGATCAGTATTGCTATTATATAAAAAACATTCATCTGCTAGGGGACCTGAACATTTCTGAGTAGCTCTGATTTTCTGAAGGCAGTCAAATCACACCAGATGGACCTGTACTGATATAGCAAGGTTTCTGAGATAAACTGTTAATTGCAAAACAACACCTAAGACAGAAGCTAGTTTCTGTGGGAAAGAGCAGATACAAAGAAACCTTGTCAAGTGTGTTTCTTTGTAACTGAGGGGCACTTTTACTTCTAAGATGGAAGTTCTTCTCAGCCCAAGTTACTGTGTGATGCTTTCATTAGGTGACTGGCATCAGCAGAAGGTGCCTGGGGGTGGGCTCAGAAAGTGTGGGGGGAAACAGGCTGGCTGCCAGTGCGGGGGGCTGGCCCCACATCTCCCCACAACACCTAGCTCAGGAGAGACAACTGAAGAATACATCTGGGTCCCTCCAGCAATGCCCCTCCCTGGGCCTGCGTTACACCACCTGGAAAATAAAGGCAGGGCCAGAGCCTGTCTAAGGCAATGCCCTCAAGCTCCAACAGGGGGTGTGCTCAGACCACTTTTCTTGAATGCCCTAGTGCTTTGTCCTCTCAGCAAAATACAACCCAAGAAAAAAACAAACTCTCTGGAAGTCCCAGAAGGGGTTCCTTTTGCAGGTCACCGAAGTTTTACTTCTGTACTCTCCCTCTTGGGAAATGGCACAAAGCTTTAGAGCAGGGGACTGACCTGCTGCAATAACAGGAATAACAATAACATTTCTGACCATTTGAACAGTAATAATAAAGAGAAGAGTTACCAAGTCATTCTATGCTTTCCGGTCCTCACTTCACTAAATTGCCCCACAAGCCCTGTGAGGTTAGTGAGGTGAGTTTATAACCAAGACTCAGAAAGGTCCTGGGTGGACCCCAGCTGGCTCCTAGGCTCAGGCTCATCCTCCACATTATATCTGCGGCCGAGGGCAGGGGACAGACCCTGAGCAGGCCATATCATCTTCGCAAGCCCTGTCTCCCTAGCTCTCTTCCAGCTAGAATGTCGGTTCCATGAGAACAGGGATTTCAGCAGCCAGACCAAAAGGCCTCGTCTGGGCAGCTGAGCCAAGAGGCTCAGTGCTCACGGCAGTACCTGGGGAAGACTTTGTGATAAGAATTTCTCAAATTTCTGTCTACATACCTATCTTCCCTTCATCTCTCTTCCCCTATCTGTGGGGACAACAAAGGGACTCATGAGGACTGCTGGGAGAGCACTCTGTCCCCTGTAGACTGCTGTGATGTTCCCATCCAGTGTCTCCAGGAGCTGCCACTGTGGGATGGAGTGACAAGCTTTATCTAAAAGGCCAGCTTCCTGCTGGAACAGACACCCTGGGGCTTTGGTTCCTGCCCTTGCCTTACAAGCTGTCCTGTGCAGGGAGACCCTCCTGGCTCAGAGAGGGAAGTGTGCCAAGTGCAAAGCCCAAACCTGGAAAATACCAATGTGGCCAATGCACTCCAGCTGCCCCCACCCCTCATCCTCTTGCGGAAGACGATTCCAAAGCAGTTTTAGGGTTTAGCTGGTGGAGCCCCCTGAGCTGCAGCACACGCACAGAATTTTACTTTTCTGCAACATATGAATTCTCGCTCTCTGTTCTCTAAAGTCAACAGCAGCGGGGAAATGAATCCTTAGAATTGGAAACTGCGTCAGAAAATGGTCATTATCAGAGTGCTAATGATAGCATTAGCTGCCAGAGCCTCTAGGGAGCGATTTGCTCAGATGCATCAAGAAACCTCAACTTTTTTCATACCTTTGAGCAACCAAGTTCATAATAAACTGATTTTTTTTAAATAGTTTACTTATTTGAGAAAAAGGGAGAGAGATAAGAGTGCATGAGAGAGCACAAGCAGGGGGAGGGCAGAGGGAGAAGCAGGCTCCTTGCTGAGCAGGAAGGGGATGTGGGACTTGATCCCAGGAGCCAAAGGCAGACGACGCTTAACTGACTGAGCCACCCAGGTGCCCCTTATAGTAACTGATTCTAAGACAAGAGTCCAAGTTGTACATGAATATAAATGTACAAAGATTCATTATGGTATTATTTATGATGGTCAAGAACTAAGACACCAAAATGAGCTCGTATAAGAAAAACAAATATATACATATTTCACCAATTTATAGCCAAATGATTATACTTTGGCATTAAATTGTGAATTTATTTATTTTGAGAAAGACAGAACACAGGCAGAGGGAGGGGCTGAGGGAGAGGAAGAGAGAGAATCTTAAGCAGGCTCCCTGCTGCTGAGTGTGGAGCCTGACGTGGGGGTCAATCCTGAGAGAGCACGACATAAGCCAAAATCAAGAACCAGATGCCGAATTGACTGAGCCACCTGGATGCCCCATGTTTGTGAATATTTTTAAAAGACACAGGAAAATGCCCACAATTATTAAATGAAGAAAAATCTCAATGATATCATCACATATTTAAATTATGATTTTAATTTTTTTGTACTCTTCATAGTGAAAATATTCACTTTATTTTAAAAGTATTCTGTTTTTGAATATGTGTGCATGTAGTATAAAACTCTAAAAGGACACACCCCCTCATGCTACATGATTCACACCTTATTACAAAGCTGTGATCACCAAGACAGCCTGGTACTGGCACAAAAACAGACACATACACCATGGAACAGAGTAGAGAGTCCAGATATGGACCCTCAACTCTATGGTCAAATAATCTTCAACAAAGCAGAAAAAAATATCCAGTGGAAAAAAGACAGTCTTTTTAATACACAGTGCTTAGAAAATTGGACAGCTATGTATAGAAGGATGAAACTCGACCATTCTCTTACACCACACACAAAGATAAACTAGAAATAGATGAAAGACCTCAATGTGAGGCAGGAATTCATCAAAATCCTGGAGGAGAACATAGGCAGTAACCTCTTTGACATCGGGCACAGCAACTTCTTTCAAAACAGGTCTCCAAAGGCACAGGAATCAAAAGCAAAAATGAACTTTGGGACTTCATCAAAATAAAAAGCTTCTGCACAGCAAAGGAAACAGTCAACAAAACAAAGAGGCAACCCACGGCATGGAAGAAGATATTTGCAAATGACACTACAGACAAAGGGCTGATATCCAAGATCTATAAAGAACTCCTGAAACTCAAAAACAAAAACAAAAACAAAAACAAACAAAAAAAGATGACATCAAAAAATGGGCAGAAGGCATGAACAGACACTTGTCCACAGAAGACATACAAATGGCTAACAGACACATGAAAAATTGTTCATCATCATTAGCCATCAGGGAAATTCAAATCAAAACGATACTGAGATACCACCTTATACCAGTCAGAATGGCCAAAATTAATAGGACAGGAAACAACAAGTGTTGGAGAGGCTGTGGAGAAAGGGGAACCCTCTCATACTGTTGGTGGGAATGCAAGTTGGTGCAGCCACTTTGGAAGACGGTGTTGAGATTCCTTAAAAAATTAAAAATAGAGCTACCTTATGATCCTGCAATTGCACTACTGGGTATTTACCCCAAAGATACAGATCCAGTGAAAAGAAGGGCCATATGTACCCTAATGTTCATAGCAACAATGGCCACAATCGCCGAACTGTGGAAAGAGGCAAGGTGCCCTTCAACAGAAGAATGGATAAAGAAGATATGGTCCAGGGTGCCTGGGTGGCTCAGTGGGTTAAGCCTCTGCCTTCAGCTCAGGTCATGATCTCAGGATCCTGGGATCGAGGCTCGCATTGGGCTCTCTGCTCAGCAGGGAGCCTACTTCCCCCCTTCCTGCCTGCCTCTCTGCCTATTTATTACCTCTCTCTGTCAAATAAATAAATAAAATCTTTTTTTTAAAAAAAAGAAGATATGGTCCATATAAACAATGGAATATTACGCCTCCTTCAGAAAGGATGAATACCCAACTTTTGTAACAACATGGATAGGACTGGAGGAGATTATGCTGAATGAAATAAGCCAAGTAGAGAAGGTCAAGTATCACATGGTTTCACTTACTTGTAGAGCATACAGAGTAACATGGAGGACAGTGGGAGAAGGAAAGGAAATGTGAACTGGGGTAAATCAGAGAAGGAGATGAACCATGAGAGACTTTGGACTCTGAGAAACAAACTGAGGGTCTTGGAGGGAAGGGGGTGAGGGGATGGAAGAGCCTGGTGGTGGGTACTGAGGGCACAAATTGTATGGAGCACTGGGTGTGGGGCATAAACAAGGAATCTTGGAACACTGAAAACATAAATAATTATTTTTTTTAAAGTCATTCCCCCAAAAGAGTAAAATCCTTAGGAATAACCAAGAAGGTGAAGGACCCATACTATAAAAATCATAAAATACTGATGAAAGAAATTGAAGATGACACAAACAAATGGAAAGATATTCCATGATCTTGGACTGAAAGAATTAATATTGTTAAAATGTCCAGGCTACCAAAGCAATCTATAGATTCACTGTAATCCCTATCAAAATACCAAGAGCATTTTTCACAGAACTATAAGAAATAATATTAAAATTTATATGGAACCAACAAAAGACCCTGAAGAGCCAAAGCAATCTTGAGAAAGAACAACAAAGTGGGAGGTATCACATCTCAAGACAGATGACAAAGCTGTCGTATCAAAACAGCATGGCACTGGCACGAAAACAGACACACAGATCAGTGGAACAGAACAGAGAACCCAGAAATAAACCCACACTTATATGGTCAATTAATCTATGACAAAGGAGACAAGAATATAGACTAAAGACAGTCTCTTAATAAATTGTGCTGAGAAAACTGGGCCACTTTCTTACACAATATACCAAAATAAATTCAAAATGGATTAAAGACCTAAATGTGTGACCTAATACCATGAAGACCTAAATGTGTGACCTAATACCATGAAACTCCTGAAGAAAGCAGGCAGTAAGTCCTTTGACACTGGCCATAAGTGACATTTTTCTAGGCGTGTCTCTTAAGGCAAGTGAAACAAAAACAACTAGGACTATATCAAAACAGAAAGCTTTTGCACAGAGAAGGAAACCATCAACAAAATGAAAAGGTAAACCTACCGAATGGGAGAAGATATTTTCAAATGATGTTTGCCACAATCCCTGAGAAGGGATTAACACCCAAAATATACAAAGACCTTATACAGCCCAACACAAAAAAACACACAAATAATCTGATTAAAACAGAGAGGACCTGAAAAGACATTTTTCCGAAAGACATACAGATGGCTATCCAGATGAAAGGATGCTCAACATCACTCATCATCAGGGAAATACAAATCAAAACCACAATTAAATATCACCTTATACCTGTCAGAATAGTTAGAATGAAAAAGGCAAGAAATAATAAGTATTGGTGAGGATGTAGAGAAAAAGGAACCTTTATACACTGTTGATGGGAATATAAATTGGTACAGCCACTGTGGAAAACAGTTATGGGGGTTCCTCAAAAAATTAAAAATAGAATTACCATATGACCCAGAAATTCCACTACTGGGTATTTACCTGAAAAAAATGAAAAAAATATATGGACCCCTGTATTTATTGCAGCATTATTCTTTTTTAAAGATTTTATTTATTCATTAGAGAGAGAGAGATCGTGAGCAGGGGAGAGGGGCAGAGGGAGAGGAAAAGCATTCTCCCACAAGCAGAGAGCCTGATGCGGGGTTCCATCCCAGGACCCTGAGATCATGACCTGAGCCGAAGGTAGATGCTTCACCAGCTGAGCCACCCAGGAGCCCCTGTTTGCTGCAGCATTATTTACAACAGCGAAGATGCAGAAACAATCCAAGTGTCCATGCATAGATGAACGGGTAAAAATGTGGTGTATGCACACAACGGAAATACTCATCATAAAAAAGGAGATCTTGGTATTTAAGACAACACGCATGGATCTAGAGGTATCGCACTAGGTGAAATAAGTCAGAGAAGAAAAGACAAATACCTTATGGTTTCATTCATATGTACAATCTGAAAAATGAAACAAATAAACAAACCAAAAGCAGAAACAGACCTATAAACACAGAGGACAAACTGGTGGTTGCCAGGGGGAATTGGGCACAATGGGTGAAGGGGAGTGGGGGGTACAGGCTTTCAGGTACAGAATGAGTAAGTCACGGGGATGAAAGTCACAGCACAGGGACAGCACGGTAGTAAACACAGTGTAGGGTAAGAGCTTGTCAAATCACAAATGAAACTGATGTAGCATTGTATGTCAACTACACTTAGAGAAAGAGAGAAGGAAGGAAGGAACCAACAGAAGGAAACAGAGCTAGAAAGACGGGCTGTTCCTAGTCTAGGGCTTTCGCTCGCATTGCAACTATAGGGTCATTCCTGTCCCTTTTGCCTAGACTTTTAACAATATCCAAGGAGGCAGTCACATCAGAGAGAGAGGCTGGTAACAATGTGGAGACAAGAAGTTGGCAGAGGTGACTTAAAAAGGTCCAGAGGCAGAGATCAAAATGAGACAAGCAAAACCTTGTATTATATTGTTAAATGGTTATTTCTGCCTCAAACATGTATCATAATTAACGATATACACTTTAAATTCTACATCAGGAAGATAATAAGACCCAATACACTGTCCTCCGAAATCATGTCTTATTGTGTATTGAAGACAAAGGGTTACTGGTTTCATCTTTCACTTAAATCTCTTGAATATGGTTATAAATTCAAATTCAAATTAAATTCAGATTCCAAATTGAAAATCAGTACCATGGAAAGAGATTTTTAAATGTAAGTAATACACATGTGAAAATACTTTGAAAAGTTTAACATGTAACATAGAGCTTAATAATTAAAAGAAACCCCAAACCTCAAAAGCCTCCTTGGATTCACATCCTCCGCAAGGCAAACACTTCCTCTGTCCTTCCAAATATACTGTGTGCAATATATACATACATTCCCTCCCTCACTCCTTCCTTTTTCTTTCCTTTCAAACAGAAAGTTTTGTTTTTTTTAATCTTGCACTTTTTTTTTTCACTTAAAAATATATCCTGGAAACAATTCCAGATAACCCTGATGCCACAGTGCTGACTACATCAAAACCCAAAAATCAAACCCAAATCCTTTATAGTTAGAACTTTTTTCTTTTTTCATTGACTGTACAGTATACTCTTCTCTCACTACTGTAGACTGATTATTCCTTTTTTTAAAGATTTTTTAAAATTTATTTATTTGACAGAGTGAAAACACAGCTAGAGAGGGAACAGAAGCAGGGGGAGTGAGAGAGGGAGAAGCAGGCTTCCCGCCGAGCAGGGAGCCCGATGTGAGGCTCGATCCCGGGTCTCCAGGATCATGACCTGAGCCTAAGGCAGTTGCTTAACCAACTGAGCCACCCAAGCGCCCCTATTCCTTTTTTAAAACATATTTTCTTTTCAAATTTTATTTATCTGTTAGAGGGACAGAATGCACAAGCAGGGGGCAGTGGCTCTGGATCACCCTCAGAAATATCTTCCCACTCTGAGATTAGTAAAGAATTCTCTGTTGTTTATTTCTTACACTTTCATGGCTTCAATTTTCACATTTAAGTCTTTGATTTACTGGAATTTATTCACTATAAGGTATGAGCTAGAGATCTACCTTACTTATTTTCCCAATTACCTCAAAACCATTTATGGAATAATCAAACTGAAGGGGACCCCAGAGCTCAAGAAGACTCCCATTAATATCTGGGGAAACAGGTCCAGCAAGAAAAAGTGAGTTGCCCAAAGTTTTTGCACCTATGGGGTCCTAACTCTTGGTCCAGAGCCCCAGTGACAGGACAAATCCCCAAAGGGATGTGTGGCATGGCATCTGGTATAAACGAGCCATCCGCTGCCACTGTTCACTAGTTTGGGGACCCTGGACAACTCTCCTCACCCCTGTGGACTCACTCACTGCCTCCTCCGCAGTATGGGGACAACAGTAACACCCTGGGGATCGGGGGGCTGTTGTGAAGACAGATGATGTGTGTAAAGAATCGGATAAGATTTGTGGAATGCCAGAGGCATGCAATTAGTAAGTCACTAGTACGCCCTGTTTGCAGTGGATGTTTTATCAGTAAAACTGTCTTCTTGACATTTTCATTTCAGTTGTTTGTTTTTACTCTATGTTTAGTGGTGCGTAGAAGGTCAAAAATTTCTACTTCCTCCTTTTGTTCTTTACGGTGCTGGAGGGAAGGCGTTCCGCCCAAGCGGCGGCCCTGGGTATCCCGCTACACCTGAAGAGCCCCGCACGCACTTGAAACTCAATGAATGTTTGATGAATGAGTAAATAATAGAAGATGTTCCAGATTCCAGGGCAGAAAGATCAAAGGGTGTGCAGCCCTGCATCCAAACAGTGGCCAAAGGTCTGGCTCAGTCTCCAGGCAGAAGGTGATCCCCTTCCTCTCTCCCAGCTTCCTTTCTCCCATCTGAATATAATAAAGGTTGAAATATGCTCTCTGAAGATCTTCTAGTCCTAACATTTCTTCCTCCCTCCCTCACTCCCTCTCTTTCTTCCCTTCCTTCCTTCCATTCATATGCCAGGCACTGTGCTAGTATGGAGTATGCACTGGAGACTAAAAAGACATTTACAGTGTGGTAAGAGAAAAGGGCACTGAACAGGTAAATGACTGATCATCACAGATAAGGGATAAGTATAAACAAAGAAGAGAACAGGTTCTCTATGTGTGGATATTTAACTAAAGGTTGTATGGTCAGGGAAAGCCGCCTTTTTTTTTTTTTTTTTAAAGATTTTATTTATTTATTTGACAGAGAGAGAGAGAGAGATCACAGGCAGGCAGAGAGAGAGGAGGAAGCAGGCTCCCTGCTGCGCAGAGAGGCCAATGCGGGCCTCAATCCCAGGACCCTGAGATCATGACCTGAGCCGAAGGCAGAGGCTTTAACTCACTGAGCCACCCAGGCGCCCCAGGGAAAGCCTCCTTAAGCAGGTGACTTTGTGTTGAGATCTACAGAAAAGCTGGACAGGGGGTAATCAGGCAGAGTCAATAGCCCAATCTAGGTCTACAGCAATCTAATATCCCCCATCTTACCTCTAACCCTATGAAGTGCTCAAGGGTAACATTCCTCTGTTCTTCCTCATCCCCAGGAGATTTGGGGGCTTTCCTGGGGTCTGGTCACTTGTAAGGCATTGGAATACCCAGGATGGAAGGGAAGACTCTTGTTTGCAGCTTCCCAGACCCAGACCCAGACCCTTGATGGCCTGGGGTTAGAGGTTCTTGCTTGCTCTGGGCACTGCCAAGCTCCCCAAAGGAAGAAGCCCTTCTCCCTTCAGTTTCTAACACTCGCCCCAGCTCCGTAAACGGAAGCGGCGCTGGGCTGTGCCAAGAGCTACATGGTCTGTTCCAAGACTGCAACTATTCGGCCTCATTGCTCAGGCAGATTCCAGTACAACTCTGAATTGTTTCCAAATATACCAGAAAGGTCATTTCCTGTTTTGTTTTTTTCAAAAATTAAATATTTGCAGAGACCATACAAAAAGCAAGCAGATCGTTTTGCAAAGGACACAGGGCACAGAGTGAGACTTGGTCCCGTGGGAGAGGTCTCCTCAGGGGTGGGGAAAATACTCTCAAAGGCTTCTCTGAGGGGAAAAAAGGGGCTGTGGAAACCTGATGGAAATACCAGGGCCTACTGAGCTGGCATTCCTCAAATTCAAAGGAAGCGGCTTTTCCCTCTGATGGGCAGCCAGAATGGGAGAGGCACTGAGGCAAATAGGAAAGTCAGGGCCCCAAACTGAGCACCTCCCAGAACCTGAGAAAGGGCAGGGTAACGGATTCTAGTCACATGAGGCCTGCACCAAGGGGCGGACTGGCACCAAGCTCTAGCTAGTCCCTCAAGGGCATACCCAGAGCCGAGTCACCAGAGAGGAGTCTCCTGCCCAGGCAATGCCTGATGCCCACTCAAAGAGCAGCCTCCAGGGAGGCTTCATTTGGAGGCAGTCAGGCAGGGCCTTGGCCTCTGCACGCAAAGGGCCAGAGCCATACAGCCCCAGGGGCAGGTGGTGGTGACAGGAGGCCACTCAGTGAGGAGGAAAAGACAGGGTGCTGAGTCACACAAAGTCCTCAGCGACCTCCTGGGTGTCAGGACATCCTTCTTCTCGTGGACATCCTTTTTCTCAGATGTCCACCACACTCCAGGGGCCTCTCCAAACATCTTGGGCCATGTCACAACCCCTTCCACACAGGTACCTCCTCTGTTAGGGACTTCTGTGTTATAGCGCCCCTAGGACAGGGATCAAGACCAGGCTTGGGCCCTCCCCTCTCTTTGTTGGAAGTTCTTAACCCTTCCCTTGATAGGGATGGCACCCATACAGCCCACAGCCTCTCTCCAGAGCTCTAGATTGGCCAACCTGAATGCCTCCTTCACAAGCCTGCTCCCTCTAGCCTTCCCCAGCTCGGTGAAGGTGCCTTGTGTCTGGACTGCTCAAGCTGGATTCCTCCTCGTCCTCCACTCATATTCAATCCCTCACCAGGTCCTGTCAGCTCCATCTGCGAAGCTCAGTGTGGATCTGGCCTCCTTCCCCCTCCATGGTCACCACCTGGTCTCCGCCATGCCTCCCCCTGTACCCCTGGTGAAGCCTCCTCATGCATTCCTGCTCTGCCCTTGCCCTTGGCCCAAGGTCTATTTTCTAGACAAGCAGCAGGAGGGATGTCTTCATATCAGACACTGGGTCACTCCCCTGCTTCATTCAACCTTCCATGCTTTTCCATTATACATCAGGCAAAATCCAAACTCCTCCCCCCTCCCCCCAAAGTCCTGCATTGATCTGACCCTGCCTTCCTCTGTGACCTTTCTTTTCATTCCCACTGTCCTTTGGCCCACTGACTCATTAATTCCTCAAACTATGTCCTTCCCGACTTCGGGGCCTTCACGAGACCGTTTTCTGCCTGGAACCCTCTCTTTTCCTCCGCTCTTTACAGAGCCTTGTACCTGGATGCCTGGCCCTGCCTTCTCAAATTTCCCAGCCCTAGGACTCTGACCAGAGGTTCCCACAGGGCCCGCAGCCTCCAGAGCCCCTCTGCCCACCGCTTCTGCAGGTCGGGAAGGCCTGGCTGAGCCACGTGGAGTCTTGTGTAGTGTGGTGGACACGACAGGGGCTGAGGAGTCACCAGCTCCTTCTTGAGATTTTATTTATTTTGAGAGTGAGTGAGTGAGATAAAGCATGAGCAGAAGGGAGGGGAAAGAAGCCAACTCCCCGCTGAGCAAGGAGCCTGATGTGGGACTCGATCCCCGGAGTGTGGGATCATGACCCGAGCCGAAGGAAGATGCTTAACTGACTGAGCCACCAGAAGCCCACCAGCTTCGGCCCTTACAGCTGGGCAACTCACCTGACCACAGATTCCTCTTGTGGAAGACGGGGGTATGACAACCGTCTCGGAAGATGGTTGTGGGGAATAATCAGAGCCAGCACTCACAGAGTCCTTCCCGCATGCCAGACTGTGTGCTATGCATCTTATAGGCATTGCCTCATTTACTTCTAGAGCAGCTCTCTATCAGGTGGAAAGCGTTTTTAATCCTGTTCTCTGGAAGAGAAAGCTGAAGTGCAGAGAGGTTAAGTAGCTTCCCCAAAGTCACATACCCACTGAGTGTGGGGAGGGATGGAGCCTGTGCTATTCGGCTACAAAGCTGAGAAATGAATCAGCATCTGCCTGGCACAGTAAGCATTTGCTAAAGGTGGTCCATTCCCTTTTCTCCCTTCTGTCTCCAACCTCACAACAGGGCATTTCTAATGGAAAAGCAAGAAAGCAATGGAGTCCCAAGGAAACATGCTACGATGCTGGCTGAAACATACCTACACACACTTTCCCCATACTTAATGAAAGTTCTACTTAGAATTTTTAGCTGGAGGTAAAAGTCTTCAGAATCTTTTCGGTGATGTTAGGTTGATTCTCTGAATTCTGCCACCAAGTTCTATTTTTGTTATCTAACTTTACAGCAATGGAAAAATAATTACTTGGGGGTACAAATTTAAAACTCTCACTCCATCAGTAGCCACATCTCTCTCTGGGACAGGGCAGGGTTAGTCCTGTAGGGAGGGCTGGGGATTGAGGCAGGGATACAAGCTCCTCAATCCATGAACATCTGTGCTTCTGCAGAGGTCTCTGCCAAGAGGCAGAAGAGTCCAGCTGGGTTACCTCTCAGGGGACCAGGCATGTTGGTCTCCCTGAGCCTCCTGCTGTTCACACACTATCTCAACTTGCTGAGGGCTTGGCTAAAGCGGTTCCCAGAGACTGGCAGTCACTGGCATACTGTGGGAGGGAGGGCAAGAAAGGAGAGTGAGATCACTCCCATGCAGGCCAGCCAAAGGTCCAGAGGGTGGCCTGGCCTCCAGCTCTGCTGAGCACCTCCGGGCAAGGCTCTTCCCCCTCAGACCCTGCGGGGAATGAAGTGGATAATGAAGTGGGTGAGCTGGGGTTTTGTGGTGGTTTTGAAACGCATCTGCACATGCCTTGATGTTGCTCCTATCAAGACGGGGAATCTAATTTGCATCCTTTGAATGACGTGGCCTTAGTGACTTGCTCCTAACTAATGGGATGCCACAGGAGTCCTGCTGTGTGACTCCCAAGATGGGGTTAGGATAGGAGACACTGACTCCACCTGGCTCTCCCTTGGGACACTCTCGTCTTTGGAGCTTTGAGCTGCTGGTAAGGAATCTGAGGCTGCCACGCTTTGAGGAAGCCCAAACCAGCCCGAGGATGTGCTCACATGGAGAGGTCCTGCTTGGGCCCGGACAGAGGCGCAGCCGGGAGCCCCTGGCTGCACTGGCCCCTAGCTCTTCTAGCACCAGCCACCACCTGATGGCAAGTGCCTGAGAGATCCAAGCCCCAAGTGCCCAGGCAAGCTGTTACCCAATTTCTGACCCACAGGAATCATAAGCAGTAAGAATTATTACTATTATTTCAAACCACTAAGTACTGGGGCTGCAGTGTTATTCAGCAATGGATAGCCAGAGTGGTCTACAGCACGTTACCTCTCCAGGCCCTCCAGAAGTCTATAAAAAGCATTCCCTAAATCCACTGAGGAGAAGGAAAAGCAGCAAGATATGATCTCTATAATATTAATTTATCCATCCATTCATTCCACACAATTTTACTCATCACTTGGTCTATACCAAGCTTGGGACTAAATGCCATGGACTCAAGAACAGTAAGACATCACTGTGTCCTGGAGAGAAGTTCATGGTCTAGTTGGGGAGATCGACTCATGCCCCAATACTTGTAACTAGTATGGGGGTGCATATACCAGAATTAACAGGATTGCTGGGACACCGTTTCTTTTTCTTTTTTTTTTTTTTTTTAAGATTTTATTTATTTGACAGAGAGAAACACAGCCAGAGAGGGAACACAAGCAGGGGGAGTGAGAGAGGAAGAAGCAGGCTTCCCGCCGAGCAGGGAGCCCGATGTGGGACTCGATCCCGGGTCTCCGGGATCATGACCTGAGCCGAAGGCAGTTGCCCAACCAACTGAGCCATCCAGGCGCCACCTGGGACACCGTTTCAAGATGCACCCCTTGCCTCCCACAGCGATTCTAGTAACAGCAGGCGGGGACATGGGGCAGTGGGGACATGGCGCAGTAGCCTGGAGGGTGCTGAGCCCACACGAGTGAGGAGAGAGAAAAGAGTTCAGGAACCACTGCTGTATAGAAATCTTTAAAAACGTAAAGAATATTTAAAGAGCTTGATAGTTAAGAGCTGTGATGAAAAACTGCGTAAGGCAGAGTGGAGGCTCCGGAGGCGAGTCATTTATACACGGTCGCTGATTTTAAGGAAGTTACTCCATTCCGTCCCTTTGTATTCATCACTCGCTGGGCACTGGGAATTCAGCAGTGATCAAAACAGACTCTCTGCCCTCATGAAGCTGACAGTCTAGTGGAGTGACTCATACTAACAAACAAGCAGAATAAATTGTCAGGTGGCAAAAGTACTAAGGAGAGAATAAAAGCAGGGCGAGAGGTGTGAGATTTTCTACAGAGTGCACAGGGAGCCTCTGAGAGATGGGACCCCGGTGTGGAGACCCAAAGGGAGGGAGGCAGGCAGGCAAATCCCTGGGGAAACTATGCCAGGCACAGGGAGGGAACACAAGAGGTGGAGCTTGCCCAGGGTCCAGAGAGACTACTGGGAGGCCGCAGTGCTGCGGTGCAGGGCTGGTGGCGAAGGAAGACCGAAGGTGGCTGGCGCCTTCTGGGGTCCTAGAGGACAAGGGTGTCTCTGAATTTTGCTCCAATTTGGATTTTACCCTTTCACAGGCATTTCCAAGTGGATGCTTTTAATGCTTCCCTTTCATGCTGACTTTTGAGCCTTCTCCCTAGTGTGGGGTGAGTAAAGTCTCCGGGAGTGAGGGGACCTGATCACACAGCGCCCCCAGGCACGGACACTGTCCGTCTGAAGGCAGTGCCGGGAGGACCTGGGTCCTCTTGTCTTAAGCTGAAGGAGAAATAGAGTTCTCATTCCATCCCTACTGCCTCTCGCTAGAAGTGGAGATCAGAATCTGCAAAACACAACATAGGTAAATATTAACTGAACAGCCTCCCTTGAAACCTGGAAGAGGAATGTGTTTATAAGCCAGGGCCTGCTCTTCTTGAGCAGAGAATACGGATTCCCCTGTGCTTTCGGCGCACAGCAGCAGTCTGCACAAGATTCCCAGTCCCTGGATTCAGTATTCAGCCCTCCACCCCCTACCTCCAGGCACGGAGTCTTCGTGGGATGGCCATCCCCCAGCCCAAGTGTCCCGAGTAACTCCTAGTGGCCCAGGACAGACACCCTTCAGCCAGAGCATCCTCTTCCTGGACCCAACAGCAAAGAGAAGAGCCCTGTTTTGCCATGATGCAAGTGTTGATACAGCTGTTCAAACTATCTGCCTTCCCAGCTGGTTCCGAGATGACAGGTACCTTTCGGGTCTGTCACTGTATCGCCAGCACACAGCATAGTCCCTGACACATGGAAGGGGCTCAATGAATACGGTCACATGAATGAATCAGTAAACAGACAAAATAAAAACTTGAGAACATCCACACTCTCAAGCCCTGGCTCCTGACGAAGTAAATAAGAACGGTAATAAGAAAACCCAAATGCCTGCCATTTATGGGGTGTATATGCTGTGCATTAGGGCACAGTAACAGGTGCCTCCCATATGCCCTCTGAGTTACTCCACAGTAGCCCTGTTTAGTTAGATCCTGTTTATACACAGCTGGGCCGTACTGCAGCCTGGATCCCCCCGCAGGATTGGCTGGCTCCCAGACCTCAAAGCAGTGCCTCTCCCGCTCAGGGAGGCAGAGGATGTGGGAGCCCCTGAGGAACAGGTGAGGTGAAGGGGCTGACGTGGCAGGAGGGGGCTGCCAAGGAGAGGAGAGGGAGGTTCTCCTTTGTCTTCATTTACACTTGTCTCCACCTAGTCACCTGACCTGTTCCAGCTCCACCCTAGCACCCAGAATCACAGAACCTTCCCTCATGCCTCATTCATTCAACACTAAGCGCCTACTCTTTCCAGCAAGGGTCCTGAAAGGATCTGAGAGGCATGGCATTAGCTAACCCTCACAGTGGAAAGACCATGAGTCACAGAGGTGGCATGAGTCATATAAGGCCTGCCACCGGTGAGTGAGTAAATCAGGACTTGAACCCGCAGTTCCTCATTTCCTACTCAGTGCACATCCTTCAGGATGGTGCATTCTGGGGATGGCTTTGTCTGGACGCGGATGACACCGCACCTGTCTCATTCCTATCAGAGAACACCTTGTCCCCCTGGCTGCTCTCAACACAGATGGCTCCCCCGACCTGGCTGAAACAAGACCACAGCGCTTGAGGAGCTTTCAGAGCTCCTCCCACCGCACCTGCTGCGGAGGGCCCAGGAAATGTTTCCTACAAGAAAGAATGAATAAACGAATGAGTCAGGACAGACAAGATAATGGAGCTGCTAACAGGAAGCGCTCCAGAGAGCTCGCAGCTGGACGTCGTCTGAGCGCCTGGCAGGACCTTGCACGTGCTGTCTCTTGAATTTCAAAGAGTGACAGGCATCTACATGAGCAGCCTTCATGCCGACAACTACAGCAAGGTGGAGAGAGAAACCACACCAGGGATTCAGATGACAAAAAGAAAGATCCTGGGGCTGAGTTACCGCTGGTTCTGACGGCAGCAGAGAAATGTGGCCCCACGAAGCCACTGCTTTACTGCGCACAAAAAACAGCCTGCGTGACCGGCAACGTCGACAAGTGGGAAGGACTCAGAAAATACTTGTTTCTTGCTTATGTCAACCCCCAAATCGGGCATGTCAAAGACACGCTTGTAGCTTCTTAGCCAATACAGCCATTTATAACATACGTTAGAGTTAAATTTGTCTAATGATCCTTCAAGGAATGACTGACTCCAGATCACCAAGATTCCCACACTGTTACTTTTGTAGGTATTAAAATCTCATCCAGAGACAGAAAGTAAATCAGTGGTTGCCTAGGACTGGGGAGGGATGGGGGGTTGGGAAGGTGATGGGTAATGGAGGTGTTCTTGATTATGGTGATAGACACACAACTCTATAAATATACTGAAGGTCACTGAATTGTACACTATAGTTGGGTGAGCTGTATGATATATGAATCCTATCTCAATAAAGCTGTAAAAAAAAAAACCCTTATCTAAATTATGATGGAGAGAAATTCTTCCCATATAACACATGAATATACTCCAGCCTTTACTGAAGGCTTTGGATCAGAGCTGTGTATCTGCTATGACAGCAACGCTCTCACTATTACATATGGGGCAGTTTGTCCTACACTAAATGACCCCGCTTTTGCTGTTTAGTTATTCTGCTGATGCCCTTTACTTTCACCAGAAAGCTTGGTGGTTAAGCTCATGGGCACGGGTCACATTATCACTTACTGACTTACTGGCTATGCGATCTCTGGTGAGTGACGAGATCTCTCGGCACCTCTGGTCCTCCATTTGTAAAACAGCAGTACTAACCTCACTGGAGGGTTGTGGGAGTTAAAGATGATGATGTGAATAAAGCATCTGTTGCTGTTCCTGGCAGTGGGGAGCCAGACTGAATTTCAGCCATCAACACTATTCTTACCAACGTCAGTACAGATGCCGAGAGGGACCCTTCTGAGCTACGGACTCAGAAACCGGAAAGCCTGCCTAGAGTGCTCAATATACCGCTGTGTTCAGTGAGCTGAAACAGGGGCTGGGAGTTCCATTTCAGGATTGGACATCCTACAGGAAGGCTTTCAGCCTCAGTGATACTGGGTAATTTGCCCCACTTCACCCTCAAACAGAAAAACCCAGAGGCCTGGTGAGATCTCTCAAGGTCCTAGATCTGGGAGGCTGGTGCCCAGGGGGATACAGTGGTCTACAGCACTCTAGGCTTTCTCTAGACCAGTGTTTCTTAAAATTCAGAGGTCATAGATACCTTTGAGAAGCTGAGCAAAGCTATGGACACCTGGCCCAGAAAAGTATATTTACATATACTGTACCCA
This sequence comes from Spilogale gracilis, assembly GCA_004023965.1. Lineage (NCBI taxonomy): Eukaryota > Metazoa > Chordata > Mammalia > Carnivora > Mephitidae > Spilogale > Spilogale gracilis. The sequence continues at coordinate 111,942 of PITA01003472.1, read as the reverse complement.
TAAGTACAGAGGAAATCTTAAATCCCAGAAGCGAACCATAAACCCCTGGCTAAAAACCAGACTTCCGATAGCCTCAGCATCCTCAAGGTTCAGTGGCTGTGAGCCCCAGTACTCCCACGGCAGCTGGAACAGAGGCCTTCTGGAGGCCTGCCCTCCTAAACCAGCCTTAGTCAGATAAGCAGTCCCAGGAGCTGACTGTCTCACCGCAAGCAGCTGTATCCAGGGGCTTCCCAGGGGCACTGAGTCACAGCAGGACACAAGCCTGGTAGCTTAGGAAGCTGCTGTAGGGCAAGGCCCAGAAGCCCTGCTGATAAGCAGCTGGGAAGTTCCAGCGCTAGGGCAGTGGCCAGACAGACTCTGCCAGCAACAGAGAAGAAGAATCTTAAGTGCTGGAGGCACACTAGGCCATGATAAGGAATTCAAAGCTGGTGGAAATCCCCCAGGCTCCAGGGACTACTAGGACTTGGATGGAGAAAGAGGCTGGAGATTCAGCTCTAACTATAGGGAGACACAGCAGAAAGAAGGTGGGCAGTTTATGGGGAGGTGAGGGGCTGAACCACGGAGCAGAGGCTGTTAAAAATGATTAACTGATGCCAGCAATGTTTAAATATGAACTCTGACCCAGAGTGGCCATACTTCGGAGCAGGCCATTCATGTTTCATGAACTGTAATTTTCTTCCAACTGGAAGGGACCTGCATGCACCAGCTCTCTTCATCAGACCAGTGGGCTGTGCTGGTTTCTCCAGGCTGGGTTTTGCTTGCTTTTGCTCCTCTATCATAACATTAAAATGTCCATAATGTCCCCTAGGCTTTATGAAAGTAGCTTTGCAACAATTGGTGGACAGGAAAGTTGGCCTCATGCCCAAATCTGCCAATAATTTCAGGGTACGATTCCATCAGTGTGAAAGGATGGCTGGAGAAATCCACTCTCTTTGGAGCCCCCCAGAAGTAACCGGTTTTTCTGATGCTACAAAAAACGGCCTGTAAAGCTGCAGTGTGATATTGTATAACTTCTGCAAGGGCCAAGAAGCTCTTTCTCCAAAGAGCTTTGGAGAAAGAGCTCTCTTTCTAATTTTCTAATTAGAAAGTTCCTTTCTAATTTCACTCGGAACCAATTTCTTTGACTTGTTCAAACAGAAAAGTATTTCGACAAACACTGGGGATGCTATGGTGAGGTGGTAAGAGCAGTGTCACTACCTACCTGGTTTAGTTTCTTTTTCCTACTTGCATCTCTTCCGATTTTCCACTGTTGACTAATCACTGTGGAAATCCTAAGAGAAAGAGGAGAAATAAAAATCAGAGCCAGACACACTCTAGGGTTGTAAACTAAAATAATCTTTTGGGAAGACAAGTTAAGCATATCTATAATAAGTTAAATGTGCACATCCTTTGTGTCAGTCAAGAACCTAGGAATCTACACTACAGGTATGTTCCCACTGGTAAAACATACTGTGTAACAGCAAAGAGAAAAGAGGAAACAAGTTAAATATCCATTAATAGGAAAAGTTAAGTTATGGTGTCCCAATACAGTGAGAAACTAGGTGGCCATCACAAAAAATGAGAAAGATTTCATTGCACCAACAAGAAAAGCTGTGAATGCTCTGTTATTAAAAAGTGTTGTAAAACTGTATGTGTCATCATTTTTAATAAAAATATGAACATGATTATTTATGCTTAGAAAAGTACATTTGTATACACAGAACAAGACAGAACACAGAACAAGGCCATCAGCAAACTATGAACAGTGGCTCTCTCTGGGACTCAGAAACTGGGGGGAAGGAGTGAAAAATGTTTACATTTTACATGGATAATTTCTGTTTTGGTTGAAAACTTTTACAGAGGCCCACATAGCTGTCACAATAATATTATACACGCTGTGTACTCTTTATCGAGTAGGATATTCTCTATTATATATTATATATTATCATATATGCTATATGTATATTATTACTAATACACAATATTATTTATGATATGCTAACCTACAGAAATAAAAGAACCAGTAGAGAAGGTTATGTATATAAAGACATTTCATGCAACAATTTTTAGTGAAAACAAAACATAACTCGAACATCTGTCAAAGGAGAAATGGCTGAATTGTAGACCTCTAGGTCTATAGTCCTGAAGATATTTGAAAAGGTGCATTAGATTTATACCTATCCAGGACGTATTATTTAGTGGGAAAAACAAAGTGCAAAATGAAAGTATGATCCCACTTCTGACAAAACAACCACACAGCTACACAAACCCTACATCCATTTCTTTTTTTTTTTTTAATATTTTATTTGTTTGACAGAGAGAAACACAGGGAGAGAGAGAACACAAGCAGGGATAGTGAGAGAGGGAGAAGCAGGCTTCCTGCCGAGCAGGGAGCCTGATGTGGGGCTCGATCCCAGGTCTCCGGGTTCATGACCTGAGCCGAAGGCAGTTGCTTAGCCAACTGAGCCATCCAGGTGCCCCCCTATATCCACTTCAATAGGAAATTGGAGGAAAGATATACACCAAACTGAGTTCAGAAGGATGGAATTGGGAAGTAAGGGGAAAGGAGCGATTATAACTTTCTCTTTATAACATCTTCAAATTGTTTAGTTACAATGAGCATATGTATTACTTTGGGGAAAATTAATGAAAATAAAAACAATGACAAGCATGTAAGGGCAGAGACAAAAACTCTGATAAGCTATGTTATATGCTACCCATTTATCTTTACATGGGATAGTTAACTCCATTTACTGTTACTTTCTTTTTTGGTCAGAATGGAACATTTTAATAGCTAGAAGACAAATTTTTTTAAAAAGCTTCATAGAGGGGGAAAAAGGTACTTACTTAATTCCTAAGCATTTATGCTTTTTATTTAAGAAGGGGGAAGAAAGGGCACCTGGGTGGCTCAATGGGTTAAAACCTCTGCCTTCGGCTCAGGTCATGATCTCAGGGTCCTGGGATCGAGGCCCGCATTGGGCTCTCTGCTCGGCAGGAAGCCTGCTTCCTCCTATCTCTCTGCCTGCCTCTCTGCCTACTTATGATCTGTCAAATAAATAAATAAAATATTTTTTTTAAAAAAAGAAAGAAAGAAAAGAAGGGGGAAAATACTACTTAAGAAAAAAAAATTCCCATGTTAAAATCCAAAAGAAAGCCTAAAACTTTGGCTTGAAATCGCCCTGTTTAGGTGGTGTGTGGGCTGGTTCTGTGCTGTTGACTGTTTTCCATGGCTCGGTGCCCTTGACTGCTTTCCTCCCCGTAAACCGACTGAATACACTCCTGGGAGTGAACGGGCTGCTGGGAACCAAAGCCCCGCTAACCCTCATCTCTGTTCACAGGCTCTCTTGGGCTCTAAGCAGATGCTTTGGCTTCTACATCAAATGGGTTCTGGAATCCAGAGAAGTGAAATGGCTTGCTTTTGCAAAGCATTCTTAAGGGAAGAAGAGAGGAAATGGTTTATCCCAGCGGATGAAGTAAAAGAAGAGATGAAGGCGAGCATTCCCAACAAGCTCTTGAAAGGCAGCCACTATACTGAATCTGCCATTTCAGAGTGCAAGGTACACGCTGGCTTTCCCTGGGGGAATGCTTTGCTTTCAACTGTTGTATTTTATTTCATTAGTAATAAATACTGCACTGAAATAATGACAATACCTCGTGTTTCTACAGGACTTGATATTTTACAGAGCACTTTAAGATACCTTATCTCATTTCATCATCACAACGACTCTGGTATCAGATCAGTACCATTCCCACTTATAGGTGAAAATGACTCAAAAAAGTTCAGAATCTTTTTAAGTCACATGGCAAATTGGTAACAGAGCTGCAATTCAGACTCTGGTCTCCAAACCCCTAAGTCCAGCAGGGAGCTCAGGTATGAAATCACAGGGAGAAAGGCAAACTACAGGCAAGCCAGTGAATAAAGTAGGCTCTTGGGAGGAACAGCTCTTCCTGCTCCTTAGGGAAAAAAACACAACAACTGTAGTCTAGGAGTAATATTCTATGCCACCTCAGAGAGAAACTTTACTCCTTTACTGGAATAGAGCTGCTGACTATGGGAAGGAAATCCCATGCTCCTGGGTCTGCCCACCCACATCCTACCCAACTTTCAAGGTCACTAGACCTCTGAAACCTGGGGCACACAGGATGCATCTCTTTTGTCTCTATGGCCTCAGGGCCTAGCCCCGGGTCTGGCACAGACTAGAAGTCACTAAGTTTCTCTGTCTAGTAGTTTCAAATCCACCTATCTCTTCCAACCATCCTGTCCCAGCCCCCGCCATGGTCCTACCCAACGCCAGTCCTCTCTCCCCATGACCACTGCGACTGCCCCTCAATCCATCCCCTGCAAAGCAAATACCACCCACAAAGGCCTACTGATTAATTATGATCATCAGGCTCCTGACTAATTCTTTGAACCCTAACCTCCACCTCCTGCTTAGTTCCCTTTCCCTCTGTGCTTCAGCCATGCTGGCTTCCCTTCAGTCTCTCCAACATTCCACATGCTTTCCTGCCTTGGGCCCTTACACACAGGTACTTGTCCCTACCTGGATTATTCTTTCCCACAATGCCCTTCTTCCCCACCTCCCACCTTAGCTCTTGGCCTAATAAGCATCTCATCTCAGTTTAAACACTGCCTCTTCAAGCGAGCCTGCCCTGATCACATTCCTATTTATTTAGTTTATAATACCATCATACATCCTTGGCTATGAATGACCATAAAAAGAAGGATCACACTTACTTTATGACCTACTGCCCACCTATCACCTTGCTTAGTGCCTGGGAGATAATGAGGGGATCAATGAGTATTAGTTGAAACTATACTGAAGGCTTAACTCAAATGCTACTGTCCCGTGTTCTCGGCCTTTTCACGGCACTGTCCCTCTCTTAGGGCACATAATGACATGTGTGAGAGATATCAGAGTCTTTTCTTTCCTATAAGACTACAAGCTACTTAGAAGTCTAATTTACTGGGGCGCCTGGGTGGCTCAGTTGGTTAAGCGACTGCCTTCGGCTCAGGTCATGATCCTGAAGACCCAGGATCGAGCCCCACATCGGGCTCCCTGCTCGGCGGGAAGCCTGCTTCTCCCTCTCTCACTCCCCCTGCTTGTGTTCCCTCTCTGGCTGTGTTTCTCTCTGTCAAATAAATAAAATCTTTAAAAAAAAAAAAAAAAAAAAAGAAGTCTAATTTACCCTGGTATTCCCCATCACGCCTGTGTAATGCCTGAACATGAGAGTTCTTCTGAACAGTGGGAGAATTCTTGTACCTACACAGGAAAGTACAAAGGCCACAGCCTCTAAGCAACCACAGACAATGGCTTCTCCTACCTCACAGACTGCCGCACAAGCCATGAGCACCTTTGAGATAGGCAGAGACTCTGCCCAGAAAGGGAGAAGTGAAACCTGAAAAGCAATGGTAGTGAGTGGGTGAGAGGATGGGGCGGGGGGTGAGGACAGGACAAGTGTGCACTGCTAAACGGGTTTCTTACACTGGCAGAAAGTTTCTGGAGTCAAAATGGAATATGTATAAGAGATCTAACAAAATTCCCCTCTGACCTGGCCATGCCTTATTAAAAAACCAGAGAAGTGAAACTGGGTGATGATTTAAGTGTTTTTCTGTACTGTCTACCTTTCCTTCTTCCATGAATATGTTCTAATTTCATAATCTGGGGGGGGGGATACCCACCACAATAATTGTTATAAAAACAAACCAGCAGAAAATCCAGGGGCGATCTTAGACCACAGAATCACCTGTCCTTATGTCTCCTTACTCAACTTGGGTAAATAGATTCAGGGTCCTCCAGGGTGGGGCCCCTGCAATTTGTGAGGAAGAGTTCTCGTCTTTCATCAGAAGTCCTGGGCAGGAAGGTGCAGGAGTGAAAGCTTCAGCCGGGTGCAGCTCTCATCTCTCCCTAATGCAGATGCTGGCAAAGCTCTGAGAATCAGGAAATGGAGGGGAAGTGTGGGGGTAATCAACCAGCTCAAGACCAGGACCCCCAGCTGCTACATGTTGGTGCACTTCAACTCTTCATTCCCCTGCCTCTTTCCTGATGCACAGAGAACCTCACAAGGCCACGGGCTGTCTCCTCACAGCCCTGGTCCTCCATCCTCCTGGGTGGTACTAGTCCACCTTCAGTGTACTTTACTGAATGGCAGAGACCATGCCTATAAAGTACTAAACATAATGACTGACCTAGGTCCCTGGGACATAATAAGAACACATCAGCTGCCAATACTTCATTTTGATAATGCCCCCGCAGGTCCATTATTCATTTCGGAAAAACCAAGTTGAAGAGTAGTAATTTCTTGGAAGATTAGAGAGACTTCTTTTAAATTAAATTAGGAAATGTTGGCTCAAGTAATAGAGAATGCATTTTAATCCACCGTTCAGAATCACTCAGCATTGCAGCTCCGGAGGAGCCACTCTTTGAAGGAGTGGCGCTCCAAGTTTTCATAAGGCCTTTCTGAAAGACTTCCAGGAGGTAGTGAGCTCAGCCTTAGGTCCTGATTAATGACTTGCTTCCAAGGACTCTGGATTTTCCATGTCCGTCTCCACTTAGAAATCACTTCTGACCCCTTGTGAAAACACTCAGTAGAGTTAATTGGGTAAACTCAATTTCTCATCACACTCAGAAAATAACACCTGCTACCAGTTTCTTCCTTAAGTGGCTGTGCTAGCATTCTCCAGTCCCAGGAGAACAGCACCCACTTCTGTTTTTGGTCTGAGCACCTGACTGAGTGATAGGAACTGGTCCTCAGGCTTGGCTGAGAGAGCCAGCACGGCAGCTCTGATCCATTCAGAGATGACCCCACATCCCTGGTATAGATGCCATCCTATGGCTGAGCGGGTCAGGGCCTGTATACATTGGCTAGCATTCCCTTTCTGGAAACCATAAAGTAGCCAATCCCAGGCATGTTTAATTGTGCCAACTAGGTGTGCTATAAGCTTTATCCTGTTTCATCCTCGTGGTACCCCTGGAGGAAGGTATAATTGCAACCCCCACTTTTCAGAAGAGAAGCGGGCTCTAGGAGGTAATCTTTCTGGGATGTATCCGCTAGGAGGTGGTGAGGGCAGAGCTCTTATTGCTACCCTCCCCCAACTTCTCACTGAACTCTACATAACCTGAAGTAACAGGGACTGTGGTCACCCACCAGCCCAGGGGTCACAAAGGTAAATGTCCACAGGGGTCAGAGGGCAGGCATGAGAATAGGGATGGTGACAGATGGGCAAGAAAATGGCACAGACAGTAATAAATTGGAGAACACACCTGCTAAAGATGTTCAAATTCAAACAAAAATCAAAACCAAAACCATGTACCTTCCTTTCGGAATATCATCTCCTCACCACCATCTCTTTTTTTTTCTTTCTTTTTAAGTAGGCATCATGCATAGCACGTAGCCCAATGCGAGGCTTGAAGTCACGACCCTGAGATCAAGACCTGGGCTGAGATCAAGAGTCAGATGCTTAACTGACTGAGCCACCCAGGCGCCCCTGGGACCATTTTCTTAATTAGCTGAAGTCTGGAGATCTTGAGGAGCTGGGCTGAGGCAGAGATGGGGGCAGGGGCCCACTGCCCAAGGCCGTAGGTGGTTCCATGGCAGCAACAGTCCACTTTCAAAGGGTTGAGCCGCAGAGAAGAGCAAAAATCTCAGATATGCCAAGGGGCTTCGAGACACACACCCCCCCCACCCGGTACCCATGATCTTAATTCAAGCAGTTTTTAAATACTGCATCTTCTTGAGGGCTGGAGTCTCTGACAGTCTTAAAGGTAAAAATCTCTTAAACTGCCAACACCTGGAACCCTGGCGACTCAAGAATGCAAGGTTTGACAACATCTGCTTTTCTTTGCACTCTGCCTCCAGCCTCACGGTCCTGAAGGAGCAGACCCTGTGTCTAGGTGACATGAGGTGGAAAGGTCCCAGAGAGAGGTTTTCCCTTACTTTCTCTCTCTCTTTTGCTAAGTTAGGGAGTAGGATGGTGGGCTCTAGGTTAAAATTGGGTATGCTAGGTTTCCAGTGCACCAGACCTTCTACCAGGTAATGGGGTTATGGTAATGGAGGAGACAGACTCACGAGAGGGACACATGGTCTAGGGGAGACACAGTGAATGGTGTTGTGAGCACAGTTCAGGTAAGCATGAGGAAGGCGTTTGGGATAATGTGGGAACATGCCGTGGACATTAACCCCCAGTCAGTGGAGTTAGGGAACAATGACACTGACCACCTCGGGTCATATAAAAGGCTGAGCACAACGTGGGCTTGAGCACTTAAGAGACACTCGAGGGGCGCCTGGGTGGCTCAGTTGGTTAAGCGGCTGCCTTTGGCCCAGGTCATGATCCCGGAGACCCGGGATCGAGTCCCACATTGGGCTCCCTGCTCGGCAGGAAGCCTGCTTCTCCCTCTCTCACTCCCCCTGCTTGTGTTCCCTCTCTGGCTGTGTTTCTCTCTGTCAAATAAATAAAATCTTTAAAAAAAAAAAAAGAGACACTCGATAGGGTTAAGTCTTATCCCCCCCCCCCATTGTGCATGTGCACGCACACCACGCTGGGACTTTCTTCAAGAACAACAAACCTTACAAAACTATAAAAACTCAAAAGTAACTTACTGCTGCCTGTTTTTTGTCTGTTTTTAATTGTCCTTCTAAGTGCCTGTTTTTAGGCACTGTGGGATAGTAAAAACCAGGAGTACTTTGCTCCTCAAACTCTGAGGATTCTCCTCCAAAGCAAAAGAGATCCGGGTGGTTCACTTTAAGCTGAATTCCAAAATACAGTGATCATTTAGTTTTGTTCTTTTATTTAGGCAACAAAAAAGGAAACAGGCCCAGAGAGTGTAGAACACTTGTGAATGGTCACAAACTTTCCGTAGGTGGCCCTTTGTTTCTTAAAGCTGAAGGCTTTCCCCTTTAACCCTGATTTCCCAGCTATTTCCACCTGCTGGCAGGAGCGGTGGGTTGAACCCAGCAGCTCACACAGCCGGAGCACCGCCAGTTCAGCTGCCCAGGGGTGCGGGGCCTGGGGCGACAGGCAACAAGGCCCTCCCTCCCACTCCTCCTAGGCACAGAACAGCTCACCTGGTTTAAAGTCCTGAGCCCCGGACCCCAACAAAGAAAATGCCGAAGTGCTTACTTACTCGTTTGTTCTATTTACTTTCTAGGCACTGACAGCAAATTTTAAAAAGGAAGCAATAAAAAGACCATGAAACCAAAGTTAAAATCTTCCGACGCTTCTTTCCATCTTGGGAGCCTGGCCAGCTGCGACGGCAGTGGGACGCGTGTGATAAGCTAACTTCAGAAACCCGATCATTTCTGTATCTTACATTTAGAATACCAGTCTTGTCTTTGTGAGGGGAAGATTACAGGGAACTGTCACTTCTAGAGATACTTCTTTCTAGGGTGTCGAAAACTATACTGCCTTGGTAATCAGAGAAAAACCTGAAGGTTTTACAAACCCCAATGTCTACGGAAGGACTTACTTCTTCACCTATCTTTAGGGCAAGCAGCTGCTTTTAAAACTCTAGCTGATCTACCAGCGTTCTTGGGGTGAAAAAAGCAAACAGCGTTTGAATGGAGCCCCTCTGTGAGACTTGAGTTCAGACTCTAGCCCCAGGCAGTTTCAGACAAAGCCATAATTTGCAGAGCAATAATATACCATAATATAAAAATAGACATTTTGTAACCGACAGGCTGTAAAGGAAGCCAAACTCTCCAGAGAGCTCTGCCTCCAAGCCCTGCTCTCCCCAGGGGTGTGGGGGCGGCGGTGGAGAATAAAGTTCTACTTACAAGAGCAAAGAGTCCGGAGCTCCTCAGTCACAAGCGAAGGGGGAATTTAAGAAACCAGGATTCAAAACGCCTCCCTTTTGAGAGTTAGCAAGATTAGCAGACCGGACCGGCAGTGGCCTGGTCCGTGCAGTCTGGATTCTTTCTTGCCCTCTCTCCTCTGTGTCTCTAAATGAAATGCACTTCGAGGTTTTAGTGGGTGTTTCCCACGTCTCGGGCCAAGTCCCCATTTGTTGTAACTCAATGCTCAGCCTGATGATGTCAACCACTCAGCTCCCTTGCTCAGTTTCCACTTCTCTGTCCACGGGGGAGATCCATTTCCTCTGGACAATGAGCTGGGGGGCTGTAACTTCATCCCAGGCGGTCACATTTGCTTAACATCCTTCCTTCAATTTTCAACAGCGCAGGCTTAGTGACAAAAGGCTTCCTATCCACTCACTGGGCCAGGGCTCCTGTAAGTCCCTTTGCCTTGTAGTTACAGCTGACTGACAGCGATCTAGCCTGCTTTGCTGTGTTTTAACTCACTTCTTTGGTGTGTAATGCATACCCTCGCTAGGATGGAGATCAGCATCTCCACTCCACCCCAACCTCATTTCCTCTTGCTCAATTTTCCAAGTTGTTCAATTTCTCCACCAAGTTTCCTAGGTGCATGCTGGGCACAGTGTATGTTTATCCTTCACTTAGGGGAGATGGCACATGCGCAAGTGCAAGGCTCAGAAAGAGCACTCGTCTGTTGCCTGGAGAACTCAGTTCTGGCCTCATTCACACTCTAACTGAAAGAACGGCCTTGAGCAAGTCTCCTCTCTTCCTGGACCTCAGTTTCCCCATCAATAAAATGATGGTTTGGGGGTCTTCCTCTTCTGAAATTTAGCAACTGAGCTGATCAACAAATGCAAGATAAAGAATTGTACTCCAAGCTGGCTGTCTACAAGTTTGAGGGAGGGAAGAACCCTTGGCACACCAGAGGCCAATGCCCATGATGTGAGGCTCAGCCTGGCTCCTTCGACCCTCTCTGTGGTGGAGCTCAACAGTTTCTCTGGCAGAAAACCCCCCAAAGAATTCACTGAACAAGGCCCGGGGACATGGCAAGAGGCGGCATAAAGATAGATAGATAAAGATAGATAAAGAAGCAGGAGAACTGTCCTTAGGGATGAATGTGGAAGAGCAGGGAGTAGGAGAGACCATAATAATCTCCTGCACTTGTGAAGTGCTTGTAGGCAAGGACAAATAAGACCTCTGTGCTTCTGTGTAAGGGGGAGGCAGTGTGACATGCACATTGCTTATGAACACCAACTTGGCAACCAGAGATACGGATCTGAGTCCTGTGTGACTTGACTTCTCAGAGCTTTTTTTAACTGTAAAATGGGGTCACTGGGCCACCCTTGCAGGGCTGTGGGACTGAAGAGCAGGTGCCCGGGAGCTGAAAGCATCTGCATGTACTAAGGGTGACGGACGGTGGCTTCGCAGTTGCACATGATCTCATCACGTTCTCATTTTAGGAGAATTAGTACCCGGGACTGATTAGTCTGCTTTTCCTGCATAGGAAAATGAAACACAGAGAAGCCAAGTGACATGCCCAAGGTCACACAGCTCAAGATTGAAGGGCCAGATTTGGAAACTGAGTCTTTAACTCCTACTTGGGCCAGCACACATGCCATATACACACCAATGCTATTTCTAAATGGAATCATTTCTACTTAGAAAAATGAGCTAAACTTATTTTTAAAAAGTGGGGAAGGGGTGGGTTCAGCCAGGTCAGGGCAGGAGTAGTCAATCTATTCCCTAAAGGAAACACTACAGGCCACTAGGTAAGAGGGGGTACTTATCTCCTTTGCTACCCAAATACCATGTGACCTGAAGAAAGTCTGGGCTTTAGTCACCCCTCCCTCCAAAGGCAGCTCTGATTAGTCTTAAACCTACTTGGATGGGAAGTTGGGACTGGTGTTCTTTGGGAAAGATGAAGCTATTTATAGGTGGGGGTAAGGCTGTGGGAGTTTGTGACTTAACAAAAACTTTAATTCTCAGAAATCTTTGATGCTGTAATCAGGAAGGACCAAGCAAACAGACTATATGTTAGGAGGGAGTTTGCCAATATGAAGCCTTTCCCACAAGCTGGTGTGGGTTGTAGTGGAATGAAAAGAACTCCAGACTGTTAACACTGAGCTTGTTCCTGGCTCACAGAGACCTGAGTTTCCTTCCCGTCCCAGGGCCTTCCAGCAGTGCGTGACCTTGGGCAAGTTACCTTTCTGTGTAAAGTGAGGAAAAATAATGGCACTTACTATACAAGGTTTTTGTCTGGATTAGGTGCCTAGAACACACTACAAGTTCAAAAATATTTGAAAAAAAAAACCCCACAACTTTGCAGTTAAAATAAGCTGTGGCATCCTAAAGGCATCATTTTCTAATTCTGACTCAGTGTCACCATCCTCTACCCTGAGGATGAAGTAAGAGTAAATGAATAAAGACAACAATGTCAGGAAGCCAAGAAGGGCCCGCTATTTCTCAAGAATGTCAGAATGAATAAGGAACAAAGAAGCCCACCGGGAACTGTCAGGCGTGTTGTCCGCAGCAAGACTCAGCTTGGAGGGACTGGAGGTGGTGGCTGGGGCTGTTATCCACCGTGCCTTTATTCCAGAAGCCCAGTGTGCATCAGAACATGAGCTGGGCTCTGGACGGATCAGTTTGCCAAAATCACTACTCTCAGTGCTTTGGGATCATGTTTTGTTACTTGAACAAGAATAGTAGTAAGGAGCCCATTCATAAAAACAAAGATACTGTTTTCTTCCACCACATACATTTGGTAACTCTCTGCTGTCACAGTGAATAACCGTGTATCTGTGACAGAGCCCGTGGCTCACAGAATAAGGCCAGGCACTCCTTCTGCCTTCTGACCCCCGGCAGCAGAGACAGCGTGCACTGGTGCCGAGCCCTGTGCTGAGTGTGTTCCAGACCTCACCTTCCATTGGCCTCACAACTACAGGTGCAGGAGGTTTAACTGCCCCTCCACTTATAGCTGCGGAGGCCGATGCTACGGGGGGCTGAGCAATGACGCAAGGCTCATGGGAGTGAGTGACAGAGCCTGGGCTCCTCGCCAGGACTGCCTGGGGCCCGGCCTATATTCGGAGTCCCTTCCTCTGCTGCCTTCGAGAGGGTTTCCCTGCAGGAAAGCTGGCACCTCATCACAGTCCACAGTCTCAGCTCCATTTGAGGCTAAAGGAACTCCGGCTGCTTCTGAGCACAGAGCTGGTCTGACAGGCTCAGACAGCCCCTCTGCCACAAAGCTGCCCTTAATTCCCACCTCTGACCCCAGTCTGGAAGGGGTCTCTGCTTCTGAAGTTCCGTAAGACTTTATCCGTTCCTCTCTCAAGAAACTTACCCTTTTCTCCTCCCTGAGGCATATTTATTTCTGGGCAGTTCTTACTTATTCTGCTGCTAGAATCTGAGCTTCTTATGGAAAAGCTCTGTGTTTAATTTATGAGAATTTTGTTCACAGGAGACACTTATTAAAATAAAGAAAGCTATAAATAACGAAAACTTCTAACGGATGTTTACCATATGCCAGATAGTATTCTAACTGCTCTACAGAAATGATCTCATTTAACCCCTGGGAGAGTCCTATGAGGTAGGTCTTATTACCTCCACCCGACAAACGAGGAGATCCTCGACCTGTCACGGAGCCTGTGTCTGACTGGTACCGGTTGAAAAGAGTCTATGGAGAATAAATTCTGGGCACCACCACTGACCTCCTGGTCCAACAGCTGCTGCAAAACGTGATTAGCTCTTGACCATGTCAAGGGCAAGTCTCAGCTGTCATGCCATTTCAGACTGACTGCTTCACTGTCACACAGCTAGAAGGCCACACTGATTGAGACTTAAAGCTGTAAATATAGATCTTGTTTTCTTTTCAATTATAGATGTTTACTGTTTAAAAAAAAGAAAAGAAATATAAAAGAGCAGGAAAAAGGGCAGGAAAACCACCATCATTCTACCACCCAGAAATAACCAGTTAAATTCCTGGCATATGGGCCCCAAAAGAACCAACACCTACACTGAAAACAATGTTTTGGGGCACCTGGGTGGCTCAGCTCTTTAAGTGTCCAACTCTTGATTTTAGTTCAGGTCTTGATCTCGGGGTCATGATTTTAAGTCCTACACTGGGCTCCATGCTATACATGGAGCCTACTTAGAAAAACAACAACAAAAACAATTTTTAAAAATCAGACAAATAGGGGTGCCTGGGTAGCTCAGTTGGTTAAGCATCTGCCTTCAGCTCAGGTCATGATCCCAGTGTCCTGGGATCGAGCCCCACATCGGGCACCCTGCTCGGCGGAGAGCCTGCTTCTCCCTCTCCCTCTGCCTGCTGCTTGCCTACTTGTGCTCTCCATCTCTCTACCAAAAAAAAAAAAAAAAAAAAAAAAAAGAATCACCAACTTCTATCTCCCCTTAAGTGACACTTTCTTAAAAAAAATCAGACACATAAGTCATTTGGGGTCAGAGAGCAGTCAATCCCACAAAAGATGACAAAGAAATGCTTTTTTTTTTCTTCTGGTTTTGGAGCACACCTGACTGCTCTCACCACCGGGTCTGATGTTCTGAGGGTCCAGGGTCTGATGTTCTGAGGGTCCACCTCAGGACGGCTGCTGATGTAGCCAGTGTGCCCAATGGAGGGAGCCAGCAGGAGAATGGAAACCTGATTCCAGAAGAGTATGCACCGAAAAAATGGGTAGGTTCACAGAATACCTCCCTTCTAGTAGGAGACTGGGTGTCCCTATCCTGTCTTTTGAAGGACCCTCAGTCTACCTGCTGGGCAGGGTCCCTAAAACGAAGTGTACCCTTTAGTGTGGTACACAGAGCTTCCAGCAGCTTTCCAGGCAGAGCTGAGGCCTATGTGGCAAAGAGGCAACCAATTCCAGAGGAAATGAAGGCCTATCTCCTAAAAGGAGGCTTTTATTATTGTTTACAATTGAGGAAAAAAAATCACAGAGCATTTGAGGAAAACCAACAGCATCACAGAAACTCAAATAAAGACAAAATGGACTCTTATGGGAAAGAAAATTCAGACAAGTGAAAATCTTTAAAAAAAATTCTTAGGTTCTCAGAGAGATTCTGAAGAAACCACGTCCACAAAATGAAATAAGTTGACAAAATTGGACTCTTGGAAATTAATTATGAATACTGAAATTAACAATTCAGTAGAAAAACTGAAAAATAAGAAAAGGAAATCTTTCAAAACACAGTATAGGGGAAAAATTTAAAGGTTGAAAAAGAATTCTGATATAGAACAATAATCTAGGAAGCTCAACATCAGTCTGAAATAGGAATTCCAGAGAAAGAATACAAAGAAAAGTATAACGGGAAATTATCTAAGAAATCATGAGGAAACTTTCCCAGAGTCAGACGTTGCATCTTTAAGATTTTGTTTATTTATCTGAGAGAGAGAGAGAGAGAGAGAGAGAGAGAGCGAGCGCATGAGCAGGGGGAGGGGTAGAGGGAGAGGAAGAAGCAGACTCCCCACTGAGCAGGGAGCCCAATGTGGTGGTACTGGATCCCAGGACCCCAGGATCATGACCTGAGCCAAAGGCAGACACTTAACTGACTGAGACACCCAGGTGCCCCAACACAATTAATTTTAAAATTTAAAAAAGATTTTATTTATTTATTTGACAGAGAGAAACACAGCTAGAGAGGGAACACAAGCAGGGGGAGTGATAGAGGGAGCAGTAGGCTTCCCGCCAAGCAGGGAGTGGGATGCGGGGCTCAATCCCGGGACTCTGGGATCATGACCTGAGTTGAAGGCAGTCGATTAACTGACTGAGCCACCCAGGCACCTAATTTTAAAAAAGAAATGGGAGGGAGGAGTCCCTGGCTGGCTCGGTCAGTGCAGCATGTGACTCTTAATCTTAGGGTTGTGAGTTTGGGCCCCATGTTGGGTGTAGAGATTACTTTAAAAAAAAAGAGAGAAAGAAAGAAATGGAGGGTTCAAAGTGGATGTTACCTCAGGTGAGGGGGTAAGCAGGAAACTGATGCCTTCCTGGACTTGCATTTTTTTTTAACTGATGTTCATGTATTACTATGATTTTTAGAAAATATTATCTACTTTTATTAGTTATTGTCATCAGCTTTTAGCTGGGCCTTTTGCTAATCTCGACATTTACAATCTCAATCTGTTTCTCCAGGTAAAGAACCCTGAATAACCCAGAGTATCTCCAGATGAAATATAATAATAATTATTACTGTGGTTTAATAATTATCTACCATTTGTCAGTGCTTTATATACGTTATTTTTTTTTTTAAAGATCTTATTTATTTATTTGACAGAGAGAGACACAACAAGAGAGGGAACACAAGCAGGGGGAATGAGTGAGAAGCAGGCTTCCTGCTGAGCAGGGAGCCGGATGCGGGGCTGGATCCCGGGTCCCCGGGATCATGACCTGAGCTGAAGGAAGATGTTTAACCGACTGAGCCACCCAGGTGTCCCTGTTATTCCTAATCTTTATAACACTCTTGGCAAGGCTGATATCATATTCCCATTTTACAGATGGTAAGGTTAAGGCTGAGAGACATATCAGCAGTGTGCTTGAGATTACAGAGTAGAAGGCCAGGCTTGTTAGATTCTTTCCATGACCCTACCTGTCCTTTACAGCCCACGAGTTTGGGACAGTCCAGAAAGTACTTTGACATCCGTTTTGTCATCCAATCCATGAAGCGGGAGAGACAGAATTATCTATAACCTGACAGGTGAAGAATTAAAGCTAAAAAAAGTCAGGTAACTTGCCTAAGCATCCAAGTTTCCTGTTCTTTAACTCAGTACTTTTGTATCACCCCTATCATCTGTCCCCTCTACAACAAAATATTGTTTTCATAACCTCCTCAGAGGCATCTGACATAAGAGTCACTACAAATGAATGTACCTGAAGCAGGAATTTTAAAAAGAGACTTATTTTTTCCAAAGGAAATATAGTAATAAACCATGGAATGTCCTCAGTTGCTCTAATGTCAGCATTTTACTCGAGTCCTCAGAGGGGTTCTTAAAATGTCAAAGCCTGTCTTCCTGGCAGAGAGAGCTCAGCGGCTGGTAGGGGCAGCCTGCCACAGTTCTGACAACCGGTGCCACATTTCTCGGCTCTGAAAGAAAGGAACGAGCCAGGCATGTTTCGGTCCTGAAAAAAAAAAATGTCTGCATCTCCTAAATCTACTTACATCAGTGGCCATGTGGCCCCAGGGCTTTTGATAGTTGCCAGAAACCTTAGATTGGTGCTACTCTAGAGCAGGGCAGTTCATAAAGCTGTAGGACAGGCTCGGTTGGGGCATAGAGGGAGCCCAAAGTGGGGGACCGAAGGGCCTGAATGCCTGTCCTCTGGTCATCTCCAACCCTGGATAGCCGATGGCCCTGCCTGGCAAAGAAGCAGACAGAGTTGGGCCCAAGTGCCATGAGCTTGGCTTGAGAGGCTGTTCCCTGGCTGTTCTAGCATCTGAACAATAGCCAAGCAGCAGCTAGGGGGTAGAAGCTGTTTACTCGAGTTCAAACTATTTATAGTACCAGCGATCTGCACATATTTGGATGACAAATCTCTGGATTTCAAGCGAGCAGTGCTTTGCTCCTGGACAATTTCATCAAACACACTCCCTCCCCACGCCGCCCCCGGACCCCTTCACTCACACGTGTTGCCCTTAGGATATTTTATTTAAATTTCAGAGTTTAAAAAAAAAATCAAGATCATAAAAAGAAATCACATTTTAAGAACAAGCGACTTTTAATCCATTTGCCTATGAGCTTAAACTACATAGTATCTTTTTCTTTCAGGCTTGAATCAGAGATTAAATTCTAATACATGTGTAATTTTTAAAAAATAAGATGGAAATTAAAACAGTATGTGAATGAGCTGTTAATTTCACATGTACTCTAGCACTGCAATGATGCCGAGCCCCACTCTAGCCCTGCATAAAGGATGCTTCTGAAGACAGTTTAGGGAGAATAAAAGGCTCTACAGAACAGATTCACGAACACTGTGCAACCAGATACACGTTCCAGGCAAACAGGAGGCACCACGCCCGGCAGGGCGCACCGAGCCACTGCCCCCACACAGGAGCGGGGTTGGACTGGAACAGAAAACTGTGCAGAGCCTTCCCACCACCGCAACACACAGGTTCCTGTACCCCCGCCGACACACTTGCTTGGAAAAACCGGACTACCTCTAAAAGCTGCCTTGTTTTTACAGCAAAGGCAATGCTGATCAGCCACCTCCCCTGAGCCAAGCGCTGCCTCATTCCGAAGGGGAAACATGGTTGTTAATCAACATGTATGCCAGCTAATGCGGGGCAGCCTCCGGTCCTATCGCACAACGCAGGCGGGAACTGGTGCAGAGAAAAAGGGCAGTGAGAAGAAAGGTTTAGAGGATAGGGGGTGATGCTGGACAATTAAAGGATTCCTCCAAGGGACCAACTTCTTTCCTTAATTTTGCCCCCTGCTAACGAAGCTCTTTAGAAGGCAAACAGGAAGGTCTCCAAGATAATATTTAGACTAACCTCACTTTTTAAAATCAGGAGAAAAGTAAGAGTGGTAAAAGGGTGAAGCACAGAAGCATGTTTATATACAGAGGGAATATAAATTATTTTAGAAATTTTTTGCTGGTCAGCTGGTAATATTTGGGTAATATATGACTGAAGGCTTTAATGCATGTAATTTTGATCCAGTGATTCTACTTCTAGGGATTTAAACAATATCCTCATCATTCAGACCTTAGCTAAAATGTCACCTCTTGGGGACTTCTCCAAACCATCTACCCATCCCATCACTTTGTTTTTTTTTTTTTAAAGATCTTATTTATTAGAGAGAGAGAGAGAGAGCGCACACATGTAAGGAGAGAGTCAGAGGGAGAAGGAAAAGCACTTATTGCTGAGCATGGAGCCTGATGGAAGACTTGATTTAGGACCCCGAGAGATCATGACCTGAGCCAAAGGCAGATGCTGACTGAGCCATCCAGGCGCCCCACATCACTTTCTTTCAATCATCTGCACAGCACTGCTATTTTTCTTATTCATAATTATTCATAATTTGCATACTGTTCATCTTCACTGCTGTGCCCTACCACCCACACTAAAATGTTAGCTTTATACGAGCAGGGACCTGGCTTGTCAAATGCACTGCTTTCTTCCATGTGCTGGATACTGGCCAAGGATGATGCACGCATCATCTCATTTCGTCCTCACAGCCATATGAGGTTTGTCATTATCCCATTTTACAGATGAGAAAACTGAGGCACAGTCTACGTCTAGTGAGTGGCCAGCAAGTGGCAGTAGGAATATGAACACTGCTATGTATGATCACAAAGCCTTTGCTCTTAACTACCTCCCTCAAAATGAATGAGAAGTTTCAAAGTACATGGTTGTTGACCAAGCATTATAGTTCTGAAAATGTTATATGGAGATAATCAGACAAGAACAATGGTGAGATACATTTTTATTTATTGCAGGCTGCTTATAGAAGCAAATATTGGAAATATGTTTAGGTTAGCTATAAGCCTCAAGTTTACAGTTCGCCACATGCACTTACACCTCTACACAATATACCAACTTGTTACCAGAGGCCGTCTCTGGACAGCAGTGTTGTGGGGAGGTCTTTCATTAACTAACTTGTGTACTTCCACGTTGTTCTAATTTTTTATAAAATTCATACTAATGTCTTAGTCATCAAAAATAAATATATTACAATTTTAAAAAAATACGAAGGGACGCCTGGTTAAGTGACTCAGTTGGTTAAGCATCTGCCTTCGGCTCAGGTCATGATCCCAGGATCCTGGGATTGGGCCCCATGTCTGCCTCTCTGTTCAGCGGAGAGTCTGCTTTTCCCTCTCCCTCTGCCTGCCACTCAACCTGCTTGTGTTCTCTCTCTCCTTGTATCAAATTTAAAAAACTTTATATATATGAAGAAAATTTAAAGAAACTTGGAGGAGGAAACTCAGTTTATGGGACAGTGAGGGAAACTAATTTAGTAGATATCAAACTTTTTTAGCTTGATAAACTAGTTTATCAAAGTGTGTTCCTCCTCTTTTGTTCTATGAAAGAATAAGATCTTCAGTGGGCTAATAGGTCTTCCCCCATTGCAAAGGCCTACATTTGCACTGAAGTCGGAGAGATTCTTAATAAGAACACAGACCTACAGAATTTATTCATATGGGTTCAAGAAATCTGAAATGATGCTAATACACGTAATGAAAAAAATCTTTATAGCCACATATACCTTATAAAGAGGAAGACTATCAAACAGGAGGCCCTTTTAGCTACCGGTCACCTTTTTGAGTTCAGCCATGCAAAAAAATAACAGAAATAAAAGCTGAAGGTTGCCAAGTAGCTCTGCACAATAAATAAAGAAGAACTGAGTTCCAGGGGAAATTTGTGAGGAATAAAAAAAGAAGGAGCAAGGAGCCAGGGAGATGCCATAGGTCCAGGGTCTGGGGTTCCCAAATCACCAGCCAAGCTGGTAACAACACTTAAAATTCTTTTTGTGATTTCATTCTTTGTTCTTGATGGAGACCAGAAAGGGACTGAGTTTCAGTTTGAACTGACAGGCTGAGAAACAGAGGAAGAGGAGGCAGAGATACCCAGAGAAACTTTACCCCCAAGGAATCTGCAGAATCTTGGGGGAAACTTCAGATTTCTACATGGCAAGAAATAAGAGGTCAAGCTGATCTCATCTAGGTCTTATAGTGCTAACACAACAGAGTTATACATGGCTTATTTATCAAGAGGGATATTTATTTACCAAGGAACAAATTGATATGTGTGTGGACATAAAAATAAATTAACTCGACTACTCTTTCACACCACAGAAAAGCTTTTCACAACTTGTGTAGTGTCGCTAACTCATTTTAGGTCACATATTCCTTGGAGAATGTGATGAAAGCTAAGATCCTGCTCTTTGGAAAATGCATACCTTTGAATGCATATGATTTCAAGGGGTCTGCGGACCTCTCTGGAGGCCATTTCTGGGACACTCACTGTAGGGAAACTGCAACAACACTGATGGTCATCGCTTGTTGTTGATGATGGGTACCCCAAGCCACCTTGCAGTTTGCGCAGGAAGTATAAGAACACTGCTGACATTCAATTGATTTATAAACATTTGCTGGACACCTAATTTACATAATCCTGAAGGTATAAACAATGCAATGTGATCTCTGTACTCGCTGAGTTATAGTTAACTGAGGGAAGGAAAGACAACAGACTGCTACAATAGGGTGGGATAAGTCAAACTGTACATTTCAGACTAACCTCACCCCTCAACTTCCTTTTTGGCCCAAGGACTCACTAACTACAAATGGATCAACAGGTGGAAATGAGTGACATGAATGGGTAGTACAAGTAGAAAAAAGCAACAAGAGGCCAAGACACTGGGGCCATTTAATTTAATTTAATTTAATTTAATTGACGGAGAGAGATACAGTGAGAGCAGGGGAAGAGGGAGAGGGAGAAGCAGGCTTCCCATGGAGCAGGGCCCTGGGATCATGACCTGAGGTGAAGGCAGCCACTTAATGACTGAGCCCCCCAGGTGCCCCCCTGGGGCCATTTTAAATAGACAGCCTCCTTTTCTGTGGACTTTGATTTCCCTGTGTCTGCATAAAAATATCACCAAAACCCAAATCAAACCCAAACAAAAAAACAAGAGTTCTTTTTCTTAATAAACAGTAACAATGGATGTTTTCTTAAATGCCACTTTAAGAAAAAGGAATTGACAAATTAAAATTGTTCTGAAAAACTCATCTATCCTAACAGAAGCCTACAATCCACATTGCTGGTTTGCATTGTTAGATCAGCAAATGTTTATTGAGCTCTGAAATAGTCATGCCTGCCGTTTGCATTACATAAGACCTTTCACACAAGATTGTCTCGTTTCTTCTGAAAAACATGCTGTTGTAAATGCTTACATTCAAGGGCACAATGACTTTGTAATTTACAGTTTGTAAGTCCTGTAGCCAAAATCAAAATACAGACCTACTTACCTTTTCCTAAACTCCCAGGGAAAATGACAGCAGTGCCAGACACAGGAAGGGCAGGGGAAGGAAGTAACAGCCTTGAGGGGCAGAGTGGAGAGGATATGCTAATGGGGCCCCAGGATAAGCCTGGGTGTTGAAATCAGATGCATTTGGGAAAAAAATCCGAGCTCTCTCCCCCATTTACCAGCTATGTGATCTCAGGCAAATCACTTGATCTCTCTGAATTCTGAGATCTCATCTGTAAAATGAAGAAAATAATAGCATCTATCTCATTTGAATGTAAGAAGGTAGAGGAAGAAAGGAGGTAGAGTATAATGAAAGGGTGCTGATCTCTTTATCTTTTACAGAGAAGAGTCAGAAACAGTGAAGGCATCAGGACTGACTGCGATTTCAGCCAACATGATGAATTAAATATCCCAAAACCTTCTTGTCAAAACCCCTCAAATGATGGGTGCCATCACCCTAGCAAATATGTCAAAAGCATGCCTGAGCTTAAAAGCCAGCATAGGAAGTTTTCTGAGGTCAAATAAGCAGCACAGGTCTGGCAAGATGAGATAAGCACCAGGTTTAAAGACCTCTGCCATTTAATGATACAAAGCTACTTAAAAGTTATCTGTCCAAAATCACAAAGAAAGTGTGTGTGTGTGTGTGTGTGTGTGTGTGTGTGTGTGTGTGTGAATTTTATTTACAATTTTGGAGGCAACCACCACAATTACTAAAAACCATTAAAGTAAGAAAGAAGTGACTTTCAGAAGAAAGCTGGGTAAGTGAGGAGGGAGATGCCTCCCCCCTTTTTTTCCCTAATACCTTTCTGTTCTATCTAGGTGTTTATTTTTCTGTACAAGTATTTACTTTTCTGTTTTTTGTTAAATTGGCAAAGGAAAGAAGGTTGGTGGAACTCTGCCATCACCCACCATAAAAAATAGTAATGGGGTGAATTTCAGAAGAAAAAAAGTTAGTCTTAAGGTGATTGGAGAAGGTATTCTGCTCTAAACCTTATCAAAGATTTCTTTTGAATGATAACACCCAGTGTCGTGGCAATACAGGAAAACGGTGATTAGGAATGAAAAATCATACAAAAGTCCTAAAAGGCAATTTGACAACATGTACTGAAATCCTTAAAACCCTACACACACAGGGGGAGTATGGGAACTTTCTGTACTTTGTGCTCCATTTTACTTGAACCTAAAACTAGTCTAAAAAATAAAGTTTACCGATTTAAAAATATGTATACATGCCCTTTAACCAGATCATGTGACTCTAAGACTTTATCCTGGGAGAGATCATTATGGGATATATGCAAAGCCTGGACTCAGGCTGCTGACTAAATTGCACAATTAGGGAGTGGCAAGATACATTCTGGTACCCTGCAGAACGTCAGATTGTGCAGTATCATGCAATGCTATAGGGGAGTATCCCACAGCATGAGAAAAAGATCTCATTTTAATGTTAAGATGCATATAATAGGGGCTCATGGCTGTACAGGAAATTTTGCATAAAAAATAACTGATGTACCTAGTAGTCACACTGCAGGCAATTTTTAATTCTCTCCTTTCAGTTTGTTGGCATGTTATTTCATTTTTAAAAAATTTTTTAAAGATTTTATTTATTGACTTGAGAGCAGGCGAGAGTGAGAGAGAGCACAGAGGCAGAGGGAGAAGCAGACTCCCCACTGAGCAGGAAGCCAGATGCGGGGCTCTATCCCAGGACCCTGAGATCATGACCTGAGTAGAAAGCAGATGCTTAACCAATTGCGGCACTGCAGGAACCCCAGTTCGTTGGCATTTTAAATGTTTTCTGCAAAGCGCTTTGTTTTTGTAATAAAAATATAGTATTCTATAAGAAGAAAAAAATATTAAAAAGCTAATTTAAAGTTCCTTTGGACAACACATACCAAGAAAAGAAAGGGAAAATAAAATAGGAAAGAAAAAGGAGGATCTCTGATAAAGCAAAATGGAGAGGAGAGAGAAGGGGGCAAGATCCTATGAGATGGAAGTGCCCTGGACCACCTCTTGGCTCCCCAGTCAGAGCCCTTCTTCCAAATCTTTGATGGGAAAATCACAGAGAAAGAAAGGACCCCAGAGCTTTCTTCTAATTTCCCATGACTGATCGCATTGCTTCTGACAGGTCGATGGTAGTCACACATTCAGTAGTTTTCAGTACAATGAAAGATGACATCAAGAACAAGGCTGTTAGCCCACAGAACTAAAGGTAAGCTCAAACTAATGTGCACCAATGCTATGATTTCTAACAAACAGAGATTATTTACTGAAGAGCTGCAAAGAAGCTATTGTGTCCACAGATGAAAATTCTTAGCCAGGAAAAGATTCCAGCCCTGAAGCCGAGCAGTCTTTAAAAGAGAACTGGCCTGCAGAAGATAAAAGGGATTCTTCCCTCCCACTTGGAGAGGCCTGAGGCTGTTGGCCCAGAGATAAGATGACTGTACAAACTTGTGCTGAAGTTTTTAAAAGTTCCAGTAAAGAAAACAAAGAGAAGGATGATGTGCTTGAAGACTAATTTAAACAGCAACAAATTAGACAGAAACTAGAGGAAGCTGACGGAAAAGCTCATTAGTAGTGTGAATCTGAAAGAAGAAAATCAGATGGGACAGTAACACTGGAACTTCTCCATTCTGTGGGTCCCATGACAGGAGAACCAGGCTACTGCCTTGTAAGACAGGGTATAAAAACAGAAGACTTCAGGGTGGACTCAATATATTACATGGGCTCAAAGAAAAGAACAAAGTTATACCTGAATTGCGGTCCCTACAATTCTGCACCCTAACTGCTTCTTCGGTACTACTAGCTCCATATTGTGCAAATACCACCAAGGACAATTCTGCTTCAAGCTGGTTTAACGTAGAGAGAAGACTGATCTTCCAAGCACTTGTCAGCATCCATTAGTTTCTGGCCATCTCCCCAAATTATCCATATGTTATAGCAGAGTTTCTTGGATGTCTAATAATAGAATCCTCTGTGAGCTGGAGATAACATCGTCTGAAGCTAAGGACTAGAAGGGGCACTTAACAGAGCAAAAGGTAAATAAAATAAAGTTTAATTACAGAAGTAGAGGGGCGCCTGGATGGCTCAGTTGGTTGAGCGACTGCCTTCGGCTCAGGTCGTGATCCCGGAGACCCGGGATCGAGTCCCGTATCGGACTCCCTGCTCAGCGGGAGGCCTGCTTCTCCCTCTCTCACTCCCCCTGCTTGTGTTCCCTCTCTGGCTGTGTTTCTCTCTGTCAAATAAATAAAATCTTAAAAAAAAAAAAAAGAAGAAGAAGTAGAGCTGAATAGGCCCCTTTGGACTGGAGCAATGCAGACAGGACCGCAGCACTGAATGCTGGACTAACCAACACCTGCACGCCAGCGGAGGCTTGTGACTTGAAAGGGCTGGAATATCTGAAATGGACCTTGTTGAGAACATCTCCTCACCCAGGGAGCTGCAAGAAGCCCATCATGAATGGCTGGGCACCAAGTGCAGCCCCAAGCCCTCAGGACGCTTACAAGCAGAGAGTATCTTTCTGAACAAGGCACTGATAAGGAACTTGCCCAGCAAGTAATCCCTGCTGCAAACTGTTCCACTCTTTAAGTAGGAATAAGCAATGTGTAAACAGAGGAATACAGTGTATTACAGTAACACTGCATTTACCAAAACAAGTGGCAGGCTACAATTTGCCAGTTCCTGCACTACAGGATGGGATGCTGGTCGTCGATAGCATGCAATGTTGGAAGAGTTTTAAAAATAATCACCTACAGTCATCTGAAGTGAAGTTCAAATTGCAGGCAAAGGTATTTCAAGGTCAGTAGTTTTTCCTCCAGACCAATGAGGGGCATGAGGACCATGCAGATCATGAATTGGGTTAACTGCATCTAACTGCACTTAAGACCTTCAAGGTCATTTTAAGCTTGTGTTCCAGGGCTGTTCTGGAGCATAGTTTTTAATGTCCAGTATCTAATGCCATGTGTGTTGAAGAAGTGAGTCAAGGCAGCGGTGGTGGTTTCCCTAAAAAAATCCCTCTTAGTGTGGCTGGTCATTTCTTATGGAAACATCATCCCTGATTGCTTTGTTTCCATCTCTGTAACATGCAGGCCCAGATCTATCAGCTTCCTGGGGATTCTGCAAACTATCTTTCCACTTAAACCAGCTGGAGTGGATTTCATCCTTTGCTAAGAAGAATGCCATAATACATGCCACCAGTAAGCATCTCTATTACAAAACCCAGCATAGGATATTATGTTTACTTGTGATATTTCTCTCTCCCTTAGTTGATGGAGAAAGTATTTTACTCATCTCTGTAGACCCACTACTCTAGCACAACGCCAGGTAAAACAGAAGGCACCTAATAAATGAGTGTAGATGAGCAGAAAAAAAAAATCCACAAAAACATGAAAACTGTGGCTTTAGAGTGGAGAGATGAGTCATTTTTAAATGATGTTGTATTATATTTTCTTAAGTGCCTCACTTGGTCAAAGTCACTGCCCGTACAAGACCAAGTACTTGTACTTGGATCATTTTCTCCTAACCTGTCTTCTAGTTCACTAATTCTCTCTTCACTGGTTTTAAATCTACTGTGTTCTTGTTTCTGATTATTACATTTTTAGTTCTACAATGTCTTTATTTTTCAAATCTGTTGTTTTTGACAGTGTCCAGTTACTTACTGATATTTTCATTCTTGGCTTATATTTCTTTTTACACAATAAATTAGTTGTTTTATAAAATCCATGTCTTAAGTTCCAATATCTCATAGCTTTAAGGATGTTTTTGTTGTACGTTGTTTCTTCTAGTTCTTTTCATAGGTGTCTTGTTTCCTTGTGAACCTGGTTTTCTTCTATGTGCTGATCATTATATAACAAATTATTTAGAGGACTATTTTGATACACAGGATAACATCATCCTTTAGAGAGGATTTTCACTTGCTTCTGCCAGTTGTCTAATGGCATTATTAGCTTAAGATCATCAAGATTAAACGTTCCCTGGAAGCTTTCGTTACAAAACTGTATCGGGGTGGTTTAGTTCAAAATCCCCTTCATGACCTTAGGTGTCCCATTCTAATCTGAAAGGCGGTTTATTAGAGTCTCTATCCTTGATAGGCAACAAGCTATGAATTCTGAATTCTGTCCAGATGAGGCCACTAAAATCATCACCTAACTTCACTGATGCTTTCTCAGGATAAATAAATGCCTTCAGAACAAAAATGGCTTTGGTATCTAGGCTTATCTCTCTTAGCTTTTTATCTCTCTTAGCTAGGCTTATCTCTTGTACAATCCTTCAATATCTTCTAAACTTTTTGAAGCTCTCGAGAAAATGTTTCTGTATCTTGTGCAGCATTCTAAACTGTCATCAGCAGGGCTGATTCAAGTGCTCTAATCTGCCATTACCGGAAGCAGAAATCCTATCACATACCTTTCAAGTAACTTGGGAATTCTGTACCATAAAATGGTATTGCCTATTCAAAAAAAATAAATACAATAAACCTTGAAAAGATAAGTAAAGTGATCAAAGAATCCAACATTGAGAAAAACAAACATGGAAAGGAGAGAAAATAAAGGAAGTTGCCTTTTAGTAATTCACAGAATGTCTGTAGGAATGTGTTGGGTATTGATGGACATGTTAGTCACTTCATGGGAAAATATAATAAGCCAATTAAATCTTCTCTTAATATACTTATTGCTTGGTTAATGTTGAAATTCTATACTCCAGCCACTTGGATTTGGTTTACCACTTGTTTTGACACTTGTGGTTTTATGGAGTGTTTAGTTATAAATACTGTTGTACCTTATTAATTAAAAGAAAGCCAGTTCCCTCTGTAAAATGTAAACTAGCACAAACTTCTAAGGACGAATTGGCAATATTCATCAAAATTCAAAATGTACGTACCCTTTGATACAGCACAGTCTTCCACTAGGAATTAATTCCACAGATATATTTAAACAAAAATTCAAAAAGACAAACTAATTTTCTTTGCAACAGTTTTTTTTGCTAGTGAAAAGCTGAACATGACAACTTAAATATCTACCAAGAGGTAGCTAGTTAAATAAATTATGGCATATTTACACAACTAGAATATCACTGTGATGGAAATTCATCATTTTTCAAGCTATCCAGCATCCAATTGCCTCCTCCTACTTGGACATACCCCCTGCCACTTAGACTCTGAATAAGCCAGTGACAGAAAGACAAAGGGACAGTTGGAATTCATTCCTGAAGAGTCCAAGGGCAGTAATGTCAACATTCTGGCCTGGCTGCTTCAGCTGAAAGAGGCTCACTGAGCCTAGTAATTCACGGTTCTCAGGCTGGCCTTGGTCCTGACCACTTTCCAAACTTTGTACTACAACCCTCTAGTATATTCTTTGTTTTCTGTTACTTGAAGCCAAAGGTCTGTAGTGGACAGAATCATGAAGTTGTCTAAAAGAATGAAATGGATCTATGTGAACACTAGTGGCAGAACAGTATGCACAATGTGAGTTCATCTGTGTGATTCTAAAGCAACCAACAGATCTAATATTTCTGCAAGGAGATGTACAGTTTCTGGAAGGACTGTCAGGCAATTTATAATAGTTATTTCTAGAAATGAGCCACTTAGGAATTTCTTTTAAAGAAACAGTTTATTTTAAAAAGAAAAACAAAAGCCAGAGGAGATTGACTGTTCTGAAGTTTAGATACACTGAAATCTCTAGGTGCTTATTCTTAAATGAGGGCCATTCAAAGCCAAAGTCCATTATCATTCCTTATATGATAGATGATAAAAAATGATTGAATTATTTTAAGTGGCAGAGTGACATGTACAAAGTAGGATTTAGATATAACTCTGGAAAAGGAGCCCCATTAACAGGATACATTAAAGTAAAGAGAGGCTAGAAAAAGGCAAACTGATGAAACTGGAAGAAATATGAGGTCAGACTGGAGAGTTGGCAGTAAGAATGAAACAGAAGGGAATCGGGCAAAAGACAAGATAGCTTTGTATCTCACATAATTATTTATTACTCAAGAACTTACTGAAAGCCTACTATTGAGTGCCTAACAGAACGCAAAAAGAATGTGAACTTTAACAAAACCAATCAACCAACCAACCAAATTATACATAGTCTATGTAGGTCTCCGTTCTCTTATAAAATGGAGAGAATACCTAATTTATTGGATTATTATAAGGATTAAAGAAAACTATGCATATAAAATATACTAAGTCTTCCATAAATGTTAATTACTACTGGTACTGCTATTATTAGAACTAATACAATGGAGAGGATGACAATTTAAATAGCAAAAATAAAATGGTGTATCTTTCAGAAACAAATCTACATTATGGAATGAGGGCTCATATATTCATTCCACTGTATTAAAATACTGTGGGTCATTTAAAGACTGAAAGTTTTGTTTCTAATGACTCGTGGCTTTACAGGGGTCTCTTCCAGAAAGCTGGTCGGTCAACTTTCAAAAAAATAGAGATGTTTCTCGCCCCTCTGTGACGAAAAGGCTCCTCTTGAGTTCTCCAGTCTCTGACATGGAAAGTCTTGGGAATCCAAAGCAGCACCACATCTCATGTTTGCATTCTATACTCTGCTACAGCTCTTTGAGACTAAGGTATAAGAGTGTAGCCTCTTTTTAAACATTTGCTGTTCAGGCAAGGTTGGGGAATTGACTGGTAAAATAGTAAAAAGAAATGAAAAGGTCAGTTTCATTAAGCATAGATTACTCTAAATACACTGAAAATCCCAATAAAATCATGTGTTTATATCTGATTCTTACAAGATAGGTAATATTCATAACCCACTTAATTTTAATGAAGTGAGATACCACAAGATATATAGAACCCCTGAAATCTACTTTGGAACCGCAAATAATCCGTGAAGGCTTGAGGACAAAGGACCTTGGCCAAGCTAGAGACTTTCATTATACTATCATAAAAATAATGACTGGGACCTTTTGAATAATAGGGCATATTTAGAATTGGCAGAAAGGAAACTTACAAGAGACTTAAACTTACCCTTCCATTATGATTTCACATCCCAACTTGAGACAATTAGTAAAAAATAACTATCTCTCAAACCTTATACTTGGAATCCCAATTCAGTACATATCTTTATAAACTTAATACTATTATTAGCCAAAATGTATAATTATTACTAATATTTAACTTCTGACTGTTGACATATGAGGAACAAGGTATTTATCAACTGAAATATATATATGAGAAACTTTTTTAAAAAAACTTGGAGATTTAGCTAAATGAGGACAAAAATAGAAAGATTATTTTGGGCAGTAAAGGATTTAGTTGTTAATAGGAATTAATCAACAAACTTTAAAACTAGAGCAAGCCTCTAATATTCCTCTTAATTCTTGAGTTCTGTGAGATGAATTTCATCATGTAAAACATCTTTTTTGTTAAAAAAACATACAGGAGTGACATTACCAAAATAGCAGAAAGGAGTGTTGTACCATCTTTTCCCCAAACAATAATAATTTTGCC
This sequence comes from Spilogale gracilis, assembly GCA_004023965.1. Lineage (NCBI taxonomy): Eukaryota > Metazoa > Chordata > Mammalia > Carnivora > Mephitidae > Spilogale > Spilogale gracilis. The sequence goes on along the minus strand of PITA01003472.1, from coordinate 81,736 downwards.
AATCATTCATGGACAAGAGTATCTTTGTGGAAGTCCAGGAATACCAGCAGAAAATTTTTAGCACATTGTAACAGCAAAAAAAATCCGAGACTAGACTCACTGAAGAGGATAAGAACAGTTTCACTTTACTTGAATCATCCCTCCCCTACCATGACATAGCCTAGAGCCCAGAGAGACCTTTTTGGCTTATGATTTCTCCCACAAGGAAAAGTGAGAGTGTGTGAGTGAGTGCCCAGCTTCCCCAGCTGTGGGAGATAGTGCCAAAAGGCCCACTTCTTTCTCACTCCATCCAGAAGACTATGGTGGTTCCATGTGACTGTGGGGTGGGGGAAGGCCTGAGAGAACAGCGGCAAAGTCTCTGGGAGGGCATCAAAGAGATACAGATCACACTATCCCTTCTTGGACTCCATCAGGAAGCCTGCCCACAAGCACCTGGCAACACCTTACCTGAAGATTCTGCGCCCCCCCCCAAACTGGCCCACAGGTACCCACAATGTCCCGTGAGCCTCACCCACACGCACACCATTCCATGGTTGGCTCCAAGTGCACAATGGGAAGGCAAGAAGTACATGCCTTTGCAGATGGCTAGTGAGCACATGCAGAATAGCAATATGGAATTGGGAAAAAGCACATGAACTAGAGTATTGAGAACCACCCAAAGGAAAGCAAACAAGAGGCTCTCAGTACCCAACCTGGCTTTACAGGATTGAGAGAAGGTATACATTTTAAGAATTCCTCCCTGAAAGGGAACAAGAAGTATGGAGCAGGTGTATCCACAGAAAAAGTCTGATAAAGCCTCAGAATCCCTAGTAGGGTGGGAATTAGATGGTTCTTTCCTGAGGCCAGTCAGTAAATGCTAGAGGTGACTGTTTCTCTGAATGTGAAGAGAGCAACATAAGACTTCAAGGAACATGAAAAATCAAGGTAACCGTGACATCACCAAAAGAACACAATGATTTTCTAGTAACCAACCCCAAAGAAATAGAGATTTGTGATCTGCCCAATGAAGACTTCAAAACAGAATGACAATTTAAAAACAATACATGAACAAAATGAGAATTTTAACAGAGAAAGAAATCATAAAAAATAACCAAAGGGAAATTCTGCAGCTGAAGAGTATAATGAATGAAATACAAAATGCAATGGACAACATCATCAGCAGACCTAATTAAGCAAAAGAAAGAATCTGTGAAGTTGAAAATAATTTGAAACTATGTAGTCAGAGAACAAAGAAAAAAGAATTGAAAAGAGTGAAGAAAGCCTTTGTTAATTATGAAATGCCATCAAGAGAAAAAAAATCTACATATTACTGGAGTCACAGAAGGAGAAAAAGGAAAAAAGGGTAGAAAGTTTATTTGAGGAAATAATCTAGAGAGAGATTTGGATGTCCAAATTCATGAAGCTCATAAGCCCCCAAAAAGGTTCAACACAAAATATCTTCTCCAAGATACATTCTAAAAGTGTTGAAAATCAAATGCAAAGGAAGAATTTTAAAGCAAGAGGAAAAAAATTCCTCACATACAAGGGAAATCTCTATAAGGCTATCAACAGATTTCTCCACAGAAAACTTAGAGGCTAGGCAAGGTGGGAAGACACAGTTAAAGTAATAAATGTATACATTAAGAAAAAAGGAAAAATCTCAATTAAACAACATATTTTTATATCTCAAGGAACTAGAAAAAGAAGAACAAAGTAAGCCGAGGTTAACAGAAGGAAGGTAATAACAAAGGTCAGAGGAAAAGTAAGTGAAAAAATAGATCAGGAAAACAACAGAAAAGATCAAGAAAACTGAGCTGCTTTTCTGAAAAGATAAACAAAACTGACAAACCTTTATTTAGAAACCAAGAAAAAAAGAGAGAAGACTAAAATAAAATTAGAAATGAAAGAGGTGACAGGACAACTGATATCACAGAAATACAAAGGATCATAAGAGACTATGAGGAACAACTGTACACTAATAATTTAGATAACATTGAAGATATCAGAAAATTCCTAGAAACATACAACTTACTACTACTGAATCATGAAGACACAGAAAACCTGAACAGACCAATAATGAGTAAGGAGATTAAATCAGTAATCTAAAAACCTCCTCACAAAGAAAAGCCCAGGACCTTATGGCTTTACTGGAAAATTCTCACAAAATTTAAAGAAGAATTAATAGAAATCCTTCTCAAACTCTTAAAAAAACTGAAGAGGAGGGAAGACTTCCAATTCATTTACAAGGCCAGCACAGTAAAGCCATTCAAAGACACTATAAAAAAAGAAAATTACAGGGGCGCCTGGGTGGCTCAGTTGGTTGACAACTGCCTTCAGCTCAGGTCATGATCCCAGAGACCCGGGATCGAGCCCCGCATCGGGCTCACTGCTCAGCAGGAAGCCTGCTTCTCCCTTTCTCACTCCTCCTGCTTGTGTTCCCTCTCTGGCTGTGTTTCTCACTGTCAAATAAATAAAATCTTTAAAAAAAAAAAAAAAAAAAAAAGAAGGGGCGCCTGGGCGGCTCAGTTGGTTAAGCGACTGCCTTCGGCTCAGGTCATGATCCTGGAGACCCGGGATCGAGCCCCACATCGGGCTTTCTGCTCAGCGGGAAGCCTGCTTCTCCCCCTCTCAGTCCCTCTGCTTGTGTTCCCTCTCTGGCTGTGTTTCTCTCTGTCAAATAAATAAATAAAATCTTTAAAGAAAAAAAAAGAAAGAAAATTACAGGTCAACATGCCTGAAGAATATAGATGCAAAGCTCTTCAACAAACTATCAGTAAACTGAATTCAACAGCACAGTAAAAGATCATACTGTGAACGAGTTGAATTTATCTGTGGGATGCCAGAATGGTTCAGCATATTCAAATCAATAAATGTGATATACCACATTAATAAAACGAAGGATAAAAATCATATGATCATTTTTAGTAGATGCAGAAAAAATATTTGACAAAATTCCATCTTTTATGATAAAAGCTCTCAACAAATTCAATTTAGAAGAAATGGTGCCTCAACATAATAGAGGCCATGTAAGACATGCCCAGGACTAACATTCAACAGAGAAAATCTGAAAACTTCCTCTAAGATCTGGAACAAGATAAGGATACTGCACTCTTGCCACTCCTATTCAACCACAGTACTGGAAGGCCCAACCACAGCAATTAGATAAGAAAAAGAAAGGAAAAGTATCTAACTTGGAAAGGAGAAAGTAAAAACTGTCTCTTTTTGTAGATGACATGATTTCATATAAAAAACCAACATCAAAGGTGCCACCAAAAAACTTAGAACTAACATTCAGTAAAGTTGTAGTATATAAAATCAATATACAAAAATCAGTAATTTTTATTTTTATATTAACAATGAAATACCTGAAAAAGAAATTAAGAAAACAAACCCAGGGGCGCCTGGGTGGCTTAGTCATTAAGCATCCGCCTTAGGATCAGGTCAAGATCCCAGAGTCCTGGGATCAAGCTCCACGTCCGGCTCCCTGCTGGAGCCTGCTTCTCCCTCTCTCACTCCCCCTGCTTGTGTTCCCTCTCTAGCTGTGTTTCTCTCTGGCAAATAAATAAACTTAAAAAAAAAAGACAACTGGGTGTGGGGCAAACAATGAATCTTGGAACATTGAAAAAATAAAAATAATTTAAAAAACACACAAGAATAAAAATAATAAAAAAATTTTAAAAACACACTTATAATAGCATCAAAAATAATAAAATATTTAGGAATAAATTTAACTAAAGAAGTATAAGATCTATAAACTCACAACATAAGAAATTGATGAAATTGGGAAAGACACAAGTAAAAGGAAAGATACCTTGTGTTAGTGGATTGGGAGAATTAACATTATTAATTTATTTAATTTATTAATGTTAATAATTTGTTATTTAATTTAGGCCATACTACCTAAAGTGATCTACAAATTAAACATAATTTCTATCAAAATTCCATTGGTATTTCTCACAGAAATAGAAAAAAATACTAAAATTCATATGAAACCAGAAAAGATCCCAAATAGCCAACATAATCTTAAGAAAGAAGAACAAAGCTGGAAGCATCACACTTCCTGATTTCGAGCTATAATACAGAGCTACAGTAGGCAAAATTGAATGGTACTAGCATAAAAACAGACACATAATAAAATCGAATAGAACAGAGAGCCCATATAAACTCATGCAGAGGGACGCCTGGGTGGCTCAGTTGGTTAAGCAACTGCCTTTGGCTCAGGTCATGATCCTGGAGTCCCGGGATCGAGTCCTGTATTGGGCCCCCAGTTCTGCAGGGAGTCTGCTTCTCCCTCTGACTTTCTCCCCTCTCATGCTCTCTCTCACTCTCTTCCTCTCTCTCTCAAATAAATAAAATCTTAAAAAAAATAAACTCAGGCATATATAGTCAACTAATCTTTGACAAAGCTCCAAGAATATACAACAGGGAAAAGATAATTTCTTCAATAAATGTACTGGAAAAACTGGATATACATATACAAAATAATGAAACTGGACCTACCTTATATCACTCATGAAAATGAACTCAAAATGGATTAAAGACTTAAATGTAAAACCTGAAACTATAAAACTCCTAGAGGAAAACACAGGGAAAAAGCTCCTTGACACTGGTGTTGGCAATGTCCTTTTGGATGATAACAAAAGCAAAACCAATACAAGTGACACTATACCAAACTAAAAACTTCTGCACAGCAAAGTACACTGTCCACAGAATGAAAAGGCAACCCATGTAACTGGAGAAAATATTTGTTAACCATATATTGGAAAGGGGCTAATATCCAAAATATATAAGGAAGTCAACTCAGTAGCAAAATAGTAATAATAATCCAATTTAAAAATAGACAGTGAACCTGAACAGACATTTTTCCGAAGAGGACAAAAAATGGCCAACAGATATGGGAGAAGGTACTCAACACTACTGATGATCAGAGAAATACAAATCAAAACCACGCTGGGTAATAGTATGGAGATTCTTCAAAAAAATTAAAGATAGAAGTACCATATGATCCAACAATCCACTTCTGTGTATATATCCAAAGAAGAACACGCTCTCCCATGTTTGCTGCAGCATTATTCACAATAGCCAAGATATAGAAACAAACTAATGTTTCATCAATGGATAAACAGATTAAGAAGATATAGGTACGTGTATATATATATACTATACATATATGTATATACATATACAATGCAATATTATTCAGCCATAAGAAAGAAGCAAAATGTGCCATTTGAAACATCACGGATGACTCTAGAAGACATTCAATTTGAATTCATACAAACAGTAGTAGTTACCAGGGGCTGAAGATGGGGAGACAAGCCTCCAGCTGTAATATGATTAAGCTCCAGCGATCCAATGAACAGCACAATGACTAGAGTTAATAATACTGTTTGAAATTTGCAAAGACCTTAAGCATTCTTACCACACACACACACACACACACACACACACACACACACACCAAAAAGGTAACTATTTGAGGTGATGGGCGTGTTAATTTACCTGACTGTGGTAATCACTAAGTACACATATGTTTTTTTTTGTTTTTTGTTTTTTGTTTTTTAAGATTTTATTTATTTGACAGAGAGAAACAGAGCCAGAGGGGGAACACAAGCAGGGGGAGTGAGAGAGGGAAAAGCAGGCTTCCCGCCGAGCAGGGAGCCTGATGTGGGACTCGATCCCGGGTCTCCGGGATCATGACCTGAGCCGAAGGCAGTTGCTTAACCAACTGAGCCACCCAGGCGTCCCTCTAAGTACACATATGTTAAATCATCACGTTGTGTGCTTTAAACACATACAATTTGATTTGCCAATCATGCCTCAATAAGGTGGAAAAAGAGTAAATAAAATTTTTAAACATGAGGAACAATAACAAATATGAGGAACAATGAACAAAATAATCGATACACACACACACACACACACACAAAACAGGTGGGCACACTGAAACAAAAATACTTTCAGAGTTAGAGCAGGAAGCTTTTCAGAAGAAGTCCTCAAATATTACCAAAGAGCTATGGGTGAGCTTAAACCCCATGACCCGGAACTACTCTGTAATCTACGCCAAACCAGCAAGATGGGATCTCTGAATTTCGACATAGAAAGATACAGCGCAGTATGGATAGTTAGATGAATTTAGGTTAAGCCCAATATGTACAAAAATATTTATAAACGTCTATAAAATCTATTGAGCTTGTCAAGCTTTAGAAAAATAAACAAAAACCCTGGTGAGAAACAAACTTCTTGAAAACATATTTCAGGGTGTTTTGGCAGTAAACTGTTTTTACACACTATTCTTTACAGTTTTTAAAAAGGGGGAAAAGGGAGGTAGAGAATACACCCCGATCTCTCAGTACCATTTTTATGTTTGCTAATTTGTTTTTAATAGAAAAAAAAATTTCCTGATCAGAAACCCTGAGGATAATTAGTTCTATACATAGTATCTTTTCTTTCTTTCTTTAAGAACAATAACATAAAAACAGCACAGTAACACATTAAATGATTTCTGGCATTTAAATCCAGATCTTGAAATAATCAGAACACTTAAATGATGTAAGCTTCAGTAAATCTCTAAAACCTGAAAGTGTAACAATATTTTTAATACTACTCTTAAAAAAGGAAATTGTCTGGCTCAGTCAGTTAAGTGTTGCCTTCAGCTCAGGTCATGATCTCTGAGCCCTGGCATGGATCCTCCATTAGGGCTCCCTTACTTAACGGGAGTCTGCTTCTCCCTCTTCCTCTGTCCTCCTCCCCTGCTTGTGCTTCTCTCTCTGTCTCAAATAAATAAAATCTTAAAAAGAAAAAAAAAAAAAAAGGAAAATGTCACAGGTACTCTAGAGAACAAAAACATCAATAAGGTGATTATTTTCTTGTGTTTCATCAATGGAATCAGGAGAAACAGTGCCTCTGTAGCTAGCTAAGCATGCTTTCAGAAGGTTTCCTCCAAACTGCAGGTGGCCTGGGAGTCTTTCCAGGAAGATCCTGAAACACAACAGTATTCTGTTCTGTGTGATATTACGAATCCTACAGAGCACTTAGGGATTTGCCCTTTGCTAAAAACATCTTAGGAGGGCGACCGGGTGTCTTCATTGGTTAAGCACCTGCCTTTGGCTCAGGTCATGATCCCAGGGTCCTAGGATTGAACCCTACTTCGGGCCCCTGCTCAGTGGGGAGCCTGCCTTTCCCCCCGCCTGCTGCTCCCCCTGCTTGTGCTTTCTCCTTCTCTCTCTGACAAATAAATAAATAAATAAATAATTAAACACACACACACACACACACACACACACACACACACACACACACACACACAAACATCTTAGGAAATCCAAGATCCTGATCCATTCCCGAGCTGGGTTTCCCCTCTCACCTGCAGACAACCACCTATTCTAGCCCTACCCTACTCGTGCCCTTGCCATCCAAAGGGTTCTAAGCTAGCAATTAGCATCAAGCCTGGGCCCTGCTCAAAACCCATTCCTCTCACTGCCTCAGTATCAAGCTAAAAGTCCTTACTCATCATGGGGTATTGTTAACAAAAGTACAAAAAGTAAGCTGATCCACAGAGCTCTGCTTGATTAGACCCTGCAGCTTCTCGAAATGTTTCTTGTGCCAAACTTCCTCCTCCCTCAACTGTCCCTGGGTCACCCTGGAAATTGTTTCAGTTCCTCCTGAGCAAGCTCTTTCCCACTTCAAGGCCTTACACATAGCTCCTTCTGCCTGGAATCTCGTCTGGATCCCTGCCCCACCCCACCTCCTTTCTTCTGTCAACGCCTACTTCAGCCAGTCTCAGCTTGGGTACCTTCTCCTCCCTTCACCTTCACGCATAAGCACACGTTCACAGGTACAGGCCAAGGTGCCTCTCTGCTCCCTTAGCATCCTCTACTTTTACTACTGTAGCATTCGTTGCAAAACGTTAGAATATAAGGCCCATGACAGCAGGCTCCGTGTTTTTATTATTCACTGTTACAGCCCTAGCACCTACCATACCACAGATGATCAGTAAATGTTCACTACATGAATATCAAATGAAGGCACAAGGGTATTAGTCATCCAGATCTATAACCTTCTTTCCCCACTGTGCTGGCTACAATGTACTGCCTGAATTCTGCTGTCTGTCATCTCAAAGCCGACTGTTCAGGTATCATAGCTCTGGCTCTGATTCTGCTCAGGTTTCCTATCTCAGAAGAAGACATTATCTATTCAACAGAATGCAAGCTAAGGTGCCAACATGTGTTTAGTCAATTAACACGTACATTTCACGCACTTGTCTGATCTCTCAGCCAAGAGAACTGGTTTGTCTAGACAAGGTTTTAGGTGAGATGTTCAGCTACATGGCACCGGTCAGTGTGGCCACTCCAGGGCAGCAGTCTTTCCTGAGATGGAATTAATGACGTGACACCGTCAAGCTTTCCACTTTGGAAAGTTTTTTTTTTTTTTTTTTAAAGTAACCCAACTGATTTCCCTAAAAATTCTCTCCCTTGCAAGGTTGTTATGAGCGGTGGGAAGGAAAATGAGAAGGATGAGTCACTGTGAGTCAGTGTTAAGAAAAAAGCTCTGCTTCTGGTAAACAGTTTGCTCTTTTATAGACAGGATTAGGATTACCCGACTCCCACTGCTAAAAATACACAAATAACAGGTGGTATACATTATATAAGTAGTTCCAAAACAGAGACTCAGATCACTGACTCTAAAAAGGGAACAGTTAATCAGCGATTGGTCAGACCTTCTCCAGGGCTTGTTTCTTCTTGGAGAAGCCCCAAAGACTAAGCATTTCCTTTAAGACAATTAAGATCCTAAACACTTCTACTGCTCACTCAATTGACCCAAAAGAATGAGTGAGCCTCCCTTACAACAACTACCACTGAATGAGCACCTATTTTGTGCTAACCTGAGCCTGGCACTTCAGATAATTCATCTTTAAACTTGCAACAATCCTGTAAAATGGCCCTTATTATCAGCATTTTATAGCTACAAAAACCTGGAGTCCATGGGAGTTTAGTGATATACTCAGGCTGCATAGTGGCAGTGCCATCATTTTAACTCGGATCTGACTTAGAAGTGCTTGTTTCCCTGTATTCCATGTGCAAAGCAGTGTACCAGGTTATCACAAAGGCTACAAGGGAATCAGAGGCTCCTCCAATGATCAAGAAAGCAAAGAAGAAAATGGGATTATCTACGGAAGATTCATCTCTTATTTCTAGAACCTTGAACAAGGACTGCCACAGATGAGTTGCCCTGGGAATTATTACCAAAGTACATGTGGAAGGTAAGGAAAACGCACAAATGTAACACAGGCAGTCTGTGGTTAACGTCATGAGCAAGAAGGTATTACAAGGCTTAGATTATATCCTGATGCAGGGTTCTGAGGAAGATCCATGAATCAGATGGCATTTGAGATAAGCTTGACAAATGGGACTTTGACAGGCAACGGTGAAAAGTAAAGAGACGGTGGAGTCCAGGAAGCAATACAGTTGAGATGAATCGTCCAGCATCTCTAGCCAAACCAGGAAAATAAAGCTGAAAAAGAAAAGTGAGTGGGCCCTGAGTCTGCTTCAAGTCCTTTTATGCAGAAAAGCACAAGAATTACAGATATTTCCTAGTAGGAGACACACTTACTGGTTAAATACATCAAGAATTGTCATATGGCCTTTCTGGAACAGAGTGGTAGTGGTGGCAGTGGGGAGCATAATTGACTAAATGAATATATGTATACAAATCTAGAATATACGTGGTAATATAACACAAGGAACATTACACTTAAGTTCCACCACCTTCATTACTTCAACACTGAGTCACTACAGTATGGGTCCTGGGAGCATATGTTTTCTTTTAATTTAACCTACAGCCCCATCATTAGGACCAATTAGGTCAATGTTCTCAGGCACAGTCACCAGAGGGCTTTCTGGAAATGGGGGAGGAGAAAGGGCATTCTTAGTTTCACAGTATTTGATTACTCACTTAAATGGGTATTTAGTAGGGAGGGGACCAAGACATTAGATGTCCAGCAAACTATGAGACAGTCTTACAGAAACAAAATTGTCACTACCGTGCCTGACTTGCAAATACCAAGACATTCATGTAAGTGGAAAACCTATTTATAACGATGAGCCTAAAACTTACTCCTTTTTTTTTTTTAAGATTTTATTTATTTATTTGACAGAGAGAAACACAGCTAGAGAGGGAACACAAGCAGAGGGAGTGAGAGAGGGAGAAGCAGGCTTCCCGCCAAGCAGGGAACCCTAATGTGGGGCTCGATCCCGGGTCTCCGGGATCATGACCTGAGCCGAAGGCAGTCCCTTAACCAATTGAGCCACCCAGGCACTCCTAGAACTTACTCCTTTTCACTTGGAACAGTGTACTTTCATGGTTGTAAAGATCAATGTATTGTCCAAGAATGCATGGAAAAGGAAAGATGAAAACACCATACTAAAGGATGATGATGCTGTTTTGTATTCAAGAGTAAATTATCATGTCTGTACCATACCTTTGAACAGTCCAGTAAAAAACTGAAAAACACACACACACATATAATAGAGCATATGCACCAAAACATTAGCACTGTTTCATTTAGGTATTTGATGCAGATGATCACTATACTTTAAAAAAAGTTTTTTTTTCCTGTATGTCTGAAACATGTCATAATACAAAGCTTGGTGGGGGGAACCAACCTGGCCCCCACTAAGTGGGAAGTCAGAATAGAGGCTAAGAGCATAGAGTCTAGAGCTCTATGACATTAGGCAGGCCACTTTCCCTCCCCAAGCCTCAGTTCCGCCATCTCTAACATGCAGATCATAATAGTAACTGCCTCCCAGAGCTCTTCTAAGGATAAAACAATAAATGGAAGCTGCTTACAACAGAGCCTGGCACAGAGTAGATGCTATTGAGGTGATAGCTATCCTCATCACACCTCTGTGAACAGTCACCCACGGACCTACCCATCTCTCCATCCTGAGTTATCGGAACAAGCAGAAAACCAAGCACCTACCATGTGCAAGTCCTTTTCTAGGCACTGGAGATAAAGCAATGAACAGAACAGATAAGGCTCCCTTTTTAGCTCACTTTATACTAGACAGAAGGCAACTGAGCAAATAAATAAGATAATTACAGACATTTGCAAATTCTATGAAAAAAATGAAGCAGAGTAATAGGACAGGTGAATGAGAGTGCGCGGAGCAGCCTGTATCAGAGCAGTCAGGCACGGATGCCTTGAGGAGGGGACATGTGGGCTCAGATCTATTACTAAGGTAAACTAGGTAAAGGGTACATGGGATCTCAGTAATGTTTCTTACAACTGCATATGAATCTGAGATTAGCACCAAAAGTTAAAAAAAAATCATCCTGGCTGCCATGTGGAGATTTATATACACATAATATTTAATATATTTTAATCTGCTTTAGTTAACCCAGTATTTCCAAAACATTATTGTTTCAACATGTACTCGATGTAAAATTATTAATAATATATTCTTTATCTTTGCACTAAGTCTCTGAACTCCACTGAATACAACACATCTCAGTTCAGACTAGCCACATATCAGGTGCTCAATAGCCACATGTGGCTAATGGCTACCATATTGGACAGCACAACTATACAGTTCTACCTAAAGCCTTGAATCACTGATCCTCATTTCTCTCTATACTCACTCCCCCCTGCTGCAGTTTTATTAAAATATAATTGATAAATAACATTGTATTCATTTTAGGTGTATAACCATAAATCTTATAGTAGGTTAAAAAGGGAATAAGGGAAGTAGCAGCCTCAGCAATCAGACAACAACAACAAAAAGGCATCTGAATCAGCAAAGAAGTCAAACTCTCACTCTTCGCAGATGACATGATACTACTCTATGTGGAAAACCCGAAAGACTCCATTCCAAAATTGCTAGAACACATATAGGAATTCAGCAAAGTGGTAGGATATAAAATCAATGCACAGAAATGTGTATACACTAACAATGAGACAAGAAATTAAGGAATCAATCCCATTTACAATTGCACCAAAACCTTTAGATACCTACGAATGAACCTAACCAAAGAGGCAAAGGATCTGTACTCAGAGAAAACCATAGAACACCCATGAAATGGAAAAATGTTCCATACTCATGGACTAGAAGAACAAATATTGTTAAAATGTCTATGCTACCCAAAGCAATTTACACATTCAGTGCATCTCTATCAAAATACCATCAGCATTTTTCACAGAGCTGGAAAAAATATCCTAAAATTTGTATGGAACTAGTGAAAAGAATGTTGAAAAAGAAAACCACAGCTGGTGGCATCAAAATTCTGGACTTCAAGCTCTATTACAAAGCTGTAATCATTAAGACAGTATGATACTGGCACAAAAACAGACACACAGATCAATGGAACAGAACAGAAAATCCAGAAATTGACCCTCGACTCTATGGTCAACTAATCTTTGACTGTCGGGGATGGTGCGTGATCCGCCCCTCCCAAGCCGCCAGAAACTTTGGTGGAGGTACCCCTGAATGTGAATGAAAGTCCCTCCGGGCTTTTCCCAGCCTAGAATCCGGAAAGCCATGTACCCTGTGGGCTGGGGCAATATGTCCTTTGAGTGCTTATCCAAGACATATTGTTCATTTAATCCTCCTCTTGGTAATCATATCTCTGTATCTCTTATCTGTATCCCTTGCTCCCTCTGCCTCAATGGTCTCAGCTTCTGTGGATTTAAGTAATCACTCTGCACCCTAAGGTGATGTGAGTCTATTCATAAACTTCCCTTTTTTCCTGACCTTCACTTATACTATGTGTTTATAACATTTTCCTTTATAGCAGAAATCAGTAGTTGATAATTATAACCTGCACAGATACACTTTGATTGAGACTATATCAATACCAATATACTTAATAGTTTAAATGTAATATACTTAATAGTTTAAATGTAGTTACTTAAAGTTTCCACAACCACCCATTCACCTTTTGCCTGAGTGATCATTCTCTGCCTTGCACAGCCAGAGGAGAAAACATTCCATTGCGATAAGATAGACAGAACCAACTGTTGCCTAAAGCTAAACTGATGTGACTTATCATACACCCTTCTCTCGAGATGATCTGTAACTAAAAAGCTTTAAATAAAGAACCCTGAAGACAGTTTTCAGGAGATCCCCACACCACTCTTCAGTGTCGGGTCTCCTCATATTGCCGACACTGTCACCACCTTCTGGGAACCCTGACTGTTGCCGGGGTCAGCTCCCGGCATTTGACAAAGCAGTAAAGAATATCCAATGGAAAAAAGGCAGTCTTTTCAACAAATGGAGTTGGGAAAAATTGGCCGGCATTTGACAAAGCAGTAAAGAATATCCAATGGAAAAAAGACAGTCTTTTCAACAAATGGAGTTGGGAAAATTGGATAGCCACACGCAGAAGAATGAAACTGGACCATTTCCTTGCACAGACTCAAAATGGATGAAGGACCTAAATGTGAGACAGGGATCCATCAAAATCCTAGAGGACAACAGGGGCAGCAACCTCTTTGACCTCAGCCACAGCAACTTCTTGCTAGAAACGTCTAGAAAGGCAAGGGAAACAAAGGCAAAAATGAACTATTGGGACTTCATTGAGATAAAAAGCTTTTGCACAGCAAAGGAAATAGTCAACAAAATCAAAAGACTACACAGAATGGCAGAAGGTATTTGCAACTGTGTTATCAGATAAAGGGCTAGTATCCAAAATCTATAAAGAACTTATCAAACTCAACACCCAAAGAACAAATAATCCAATCAAGAAATGGGCAGAAGACATAAACATACATTTCTTCCAAAGAAGACAAATGGCCAACAGACACATGAAAAAATACTCAACACCACTGGGCATCGGGAAATATAAATCAAAACGACAACGAGATACTACCTCACACCAGTCAGGATGGCTAAAATGAACAAGTCAGGAAAGGACAGATCTTGGCGATGATACAGAGAATGGGGAACCCTCCTACACATGGTGGGAATGCAAGCTAGTACAGCCGTTCTGGAAAACAGTGTAGAGCTCCTCACAAAGCTGAAAACAGAGCTACCTTTACCACCCAGCAATCGCACTCCTAGGTATTTACCCCAAAGATACAAATGTACTGATCTGAAGGGGCACATGCATCCCAATGTTTACAGCAGCAATGCCCACAACAGCCATGGAAAGAGCCCAGAAATCCATCAACAGATGAATGGATAAAGAAAATGTAGTATATACATACATAATAGAATACTATTCAGCCATCAAAAAAATGAAATCTTGCCATTTGCAATGACAAGGATGAAACTGGAGGGTATTATGCCAAGTGCAATAAGTCAATCAGAAAAAGACAGTTATGTGGAATTCCACTCATATGTGGAATTTAAGAAACAAAACAAAGAAGCTTAGAGGAAGAGAGGACAAAATAAAACAAGATGAAGGCAGAGAGGGAGACAAACCATAAGAGACTCTTAATCAGAGTAAACAAACTGAGGGTTGCTGGTGGGAGGATAGGGTAACTGATGGACATTAAGGAGGGCACATAATGTAATGAGCTCTGGGTATTATATAAGACTGATGAATCACTGAACTCCACCTCTGAAACTAATAATATGCTGTATGTTAATTAATTGAATTTAAATTAAAAAAAAAATTCAGGAGACCTGAGAAGAGTCAGCCAATGTTGCTGACAGCCTCCAGGCTGCAGAGGGAGCAGGGTGTACTTTACTATTATGACAATGTAGCCAAATGGACTGGGTATGGAGAGGACAGTAAGAGGGAACAAGGAAGGAGGTTTTCAGCTTAAGCAACTGGGTATTTAAATCCTATCTACCTACCCAGTGCTTCTCTGAGAAGTAAATGCGCTGTACTATGCGTAGAATACCCAGGACAATACTAAGCACATAGGTGTTCAATATATGTTGAAATGAAAGAAAAATATTCATCCTAAAGTTCTAGTACATAAAAAAATGAAGGTAAACCTCATAAACTGGATAAAAATCTTCTAATTCCTTCAGAAGTTAAAACTAGTTCCAAATTTCATTTTTCAATGATCAACAAGTTAGATCAAGGAGTACATTCAGCCCCTTTCTAACTTCCTTTTTCACTCCAGGAGATGTAAACATGTATCACAGAGAAGTCAGCATCCCCATGATTCTAAAAATCCAATATTTTTCCTGTAAATATTTGTTCCTTCTAGAACAAATCTAGAAGGTTAGATTAGATTTATTTATTTATTTATTTATTTATTTATTTAAGATTTTATTTATTTGACAGAGAGAAACACAGCTAGAGAAGGAACACAAGCAGGGGGAGTGAGAGAGGGAGAAGCAGGGGGAGTGAGAGAGGGAGAAGCAGGCTTCCTGCCGAGCAGGGAGCCCGATGTGGGACTCGATCCCGGGTGTCCGGGATCATGACCTGAGCCGAAGGCAGTCGCCCAACCAACTGAGCCACCCAGGCGCCCCCAGAAGGTTAGATTAGATTTAAATTAGAAGCAGCACTGGGGTGCCTGGGTGGCTTCACTGGTTAAGCAGCTGCCTTTGGATCTGGTCATCATCCCAGGGTCCTGGATGTTGAACTCCCTGCTCAGTGGGGAGCCTGCTTTTCCCTTTCCCTCTACCCCTCCTTGCCCCTGGCTGGCAGAGTATTCTCCCTCTCTCTCAAATAAATAAATGAAATCTTAAAAAAATAATAAAATAAAAAAATTAGAGGAAGCCTATCTTCTAATACAACATTAGCTGGATGACTACTAAAGATAATCTGAGTTAGTGCCTTTCAAAAGTTGTAAAAACAAAATATACTGGAAACACAGGAAAAAGCATCAAGAAACTGGCAATAAAACATTTAAATAGAACAGTCTACGGGAAATAAGGCTAAGAGAAGTCATATGTCACTGGGGCCCAACAGTGGCATTAGGATATTGCTCTTTTTGAGACAAAACTGCACTTAATATTTATTGATGTCAGTATTTGCGGTACACAATGTGGGACTTTGTTTGAATGAATTAGTTTATAAAAGTACAAGATGCTATAAATCACAACTGGTAACAAGACCAAATTTTACTAAAACAACAAAAACCAAACTTTTAAAAAGCCAAATCTATGGCCAGTAGTAGTTTGAAAAGAGAAAATCTTCCTGAGAATTTAAGTGTAGGACACTGACCTTCAGCCTAGGATTTACATAACCCTCATGCCCAGGAGACATGACAGCTGACTATCCCATCCAAACAAACATTGCAGAAATGTATTATAACCACCCGGGATATTCTATTTCTCTTCCCACAGTATCTGCTAATTCTTATCTAAGACAGATATGTATGTGATTTGGGTGAGCGTTCTGCATAATTAGAATTCTTTGCAGTACACTAAAGAGAAAGCCAAGTGTTTCAAACTTAGACTTCATTTAAAAGAAAAAGAAAACTGATTTTTTTTTAAAGAGGAATCCTGAAGGAATTGGGGAAAGCTATTTTTAATTAGGAGTTGAGCAAAGTGTTATAAGAAAAATAAAGACAAATGAAAATACTGTTTATATTTCAAAGATGATGAAACAGATTCTGCCACAACATTTTTCCAACACTAATTCCCAGCAAACTGTTCCTTAGGAAAACTATTTTTATCCCTTTATCAACTTGGTTGATAAGCATTTCATTTCCAGTGCATATATGGATAAGTTATATAAAGCAAAATTGTTTTCATGCTTTAGAAACAAATATTTGGCAAATGGAAACAAAGTTTATTGTGCTATAATATTTATTTGCTAGGCTGACAAATGACTCTGGGGCCTGTTAATATCATGAAGTCTCAGAACAAGAAACCATACAAGTAATGGGCTTGGTTCCTAAAAAATTCCAGAAGCATGCCTCCTCCAGGCCAGAACATCACTCTGGAAAATTGTGATTAACATTAATTAATCCAGAACACATTTACATGCCTTACTGCACTGCCTTATGTGGTAAATAAGATGTTACTATCATTTTCATTTTTTTAGATGTATAAACTGCAGCTCAGAAAGGTTTGACCTTGATGTTCAAGGTCATGAAATTAGTGTCTCCACCACCAACCTCCACTCCCTCAAGCTACACAGTGGTGATGGTAATGGTGTGGAAACGGCAGCACCGAGTCACACTGACCTTGTAGTGGGCTCTGTTCTTTGCACTGTTCATACGTGACCTCACTCACGTAACCCTCGCAACAATTCTAGGAGGGAGGTAGGTGGGTTCATCCTAGGCCATCACCTCCTTCTTCTCCACCTTGCCCACCATACTTGCCTGGCTTCTTTCCCCACAAATCAAAATGGGCACGCCAGAGTCCTCATGTTCTCTCCGTCCAAATCAAAATTGTTTCTAAAATATTGATATCCACTGAAGCTAGAGGACAGGTAATGGGGGTTTCTTTTTATACTATTCTACCCTTGTTTATGTTTTAAAATCACCTTACAAACATTTAGTATGTTTTGCTCCAATGTGGAAACTGACCTATTGAAGAGCCTAGAAGATTAGCCTCCACTAACAAGGAATTCCAAGTCAGCGTTATGGAAGATGGTTATGTCCTAATAGAAGAAATGGACACTGATTCATCCATTCTTTCCATGAACACAAAGTGGGGGGCCACTATGTTAGGATACATAAAAGTCCAACAAAGAACTCCTATCCTCGGGGTGTCTGGGTGGCTCAGTTGGTTAAGCGACTGCCTTCGGCTCGGGTCATGATCCCGGAGACCCGGGATGGAGCCCCACATTGGGCTCCCTGCTCAGCGGGAAGCCTGCTTCTCCCTCTCTCACTCCCCCTGCTTGTGTTCCCTCTCTGGCTGTGTTCCTCTCTGTCAAATAAATAAATAAAATATTTTTAAAAAGAACTATCCTCAACAAGTTAAGAGTTTAGTAGCAAATACAATGCAAATGCAAAAATAATTACAGAGGAGGGCTATTTACGAGCAATGCTATAAAAAGCAGAGTTCAAACAAAGTGCTGTATGAATTGGAAAAAGAAGTCACATCAGGACATATTCCATTATGCTGAACTTTCTAGGACAGTCCAAACTTTTTGGTGTATCAAACATTAAACATTACCTAAAATCAGTAAGTGGCCCACAAGAAGAAATGTGGCTAAATCCAAAAGCAACTTTAGGGCTGGAATGCCCACATGCCCTCTTTTATGGTATTCTAATCATTTCCACATTAAAATCTAGGCCTCTCAATGAAAAGGGCAGGATTCCTCTGAACTGCTGGGATCAAAACATATGATTGGAGAAGATTTATCTATAAAAAAGCTCACCAGAGCACCAACTATAACACTAAGAACTGAACAACAATGTAAATGTCCAACAGTAGGGTTTGGTCTCAATTTTAAAAGATTGTTATTTTTGTTAATGATTGTTAAAATATTGTTCATTGTTAATTACTGTTTAAAAAACAATAAAAAATAAAAACAATTTAAAAAATAAAACACACACTCTTCCCTGATGGGATCAGGACTAATCATGGTAAAAGTCATTTAAAAAAACAAAACCAGAAATAGCCAGTTAAAGAGAGGAATCATTAAAAATGTATGTTCATTTGCCTAATATTTGATAGGGGGCCAAGGCCTTTTCTTTTCTTTTTGAAGGCTTTTTCTTTGAAAATAAATTCTAGTAACTAAAGTTCTTGCACGAACCACACCCACGTGAAGGAGTCTGAAGGCAAAATCTTCTTTTGATGAACTGTTTTCCTTAATCTCTTCAGAGGTCTCTTCTACCTCTAATTTCACAAGAACTTTCTTTTTGTCCTTTACCTTTATCAAATCTTTCAGACATACTAAACTTATTTTTCATAAAAACAGTGTGTCCTTTTTTCCCTTTATGTTCTCAAATCTCATTAGCCAACGTAACACTTAGCTATTTTACAATTACAAGAGCAAGTAAAACTAGCATGACCAGGGTGCCTGGGTGGCTCAGTAGGTTAAAGCCTCTGCTTTCGGCTCAGGTCATGATCTCAGGGTCCTGGGATCAGGCCCGTATCGGGCTCTCTGCTCAACAGGGAGCCTGTTTCCTCCTCTCTCTCTGCCTGCCTTTCTACCTACTTGTGATCTCTCTCTCTTTCAAAATAAATAAAAATCTTTAAAAAAAAACAAACTAGCATGAACAGGTCTAGGATCAAAGCCGGCTGACTCCTGTTGGTCAAAACCACCACTACCACCATCACCACCACCACCACCACACCATCATCATCATCACCATCACCACCACCATCACCACCACCATCACCACCACCACCATGATCATCACCACCACCACCATCACCACCACCACCACCACCACCACCATCACCACCATCATCACATCATCATCACCACAAATACTTACAGTTGCTTACTATGTGGTAGGCACTGTTCTAAGCACTCAGCATACACTGGATCCCTATTTGCCTCTCACAGTCTAGTTACCACTGTGACCATCACTTTACCAATAAGGAGACTGAGGCACACTGAGCTAAGGAACTAACCTGAAGTCACGCAACTAGTAAATGGCAGAGTGAGAATTCAAATGCAGGCAGTCTGTTTCCAACTTGGTGACTTGGATCACTGCACTCAAACTCCCTAAACCCACACAGGCGAGAGCTGCAGTGGGCTGGTGCTGGGGAGCAGGGATGTCCAACAGAAGTTTCTGCAATGATGGAAATGTTCTGCACCTGGGCTGTTCATCACAGTCATCACTAGTCACACGTGACTCTCGAGGGAGAGAAACTGAATTTTTAATGTAATTTAAATTAACTAAAATGTAAACAGGCACATGTGCCTAGTGGCTGTTGTATTGGACAGCGTAGTACAGAGCTGTTTACTGGCCAAGAACATTCAAAGAGCATGGGAATTAAACACTAAATTTTATAGTGAAAATGAAGAGGATCTGTTAATCTAGCATCTGTTAAGTGGAGAGGAAGAAGCTTCTACTGTGTATTAACTGATGTGAAAAGATACTCAAGATGCTGCTAAATGGAAAATAAGAATTACAACACATGTAGAGTATGATCTCATTATTTGATTAAAAGCCATCAATAGACACTAAACATATACAAAACTGTGGTTTCTGGGGCACGTGGGTGGCTCAGTGGGTTAAGCGTCTTCCTTCGGCTCAGATCATGATCTCAGGGTCCTGGAATCGAGTTCCGCATCAGGCTCCCTGCTCAATGAGGAGTCTGTTTCTCCCTCTCCCTTTGCCCCTCCCCCTGCTCATGCACATGCTCTCTCACACTCTCTATCGCATGTGCACTCTTGCTCTCAAATAAATAAATAAAATCTTTAAAAAAAAACACAACTATGGTTCCCTGCAAATGAAAGGTATAGTAGAGACTGCTGGCTGCCTTCTGTGATGGGTACTGCACACGGCCAGGCCTACAGTCATTTCCCTCTCTTCCACAGCAACAAAATCCCTCAATTGTTGGAAAGAGCAATGTGTCCAGCTGAGAAACTACATTCACCAGCATGCCTCACCTATAAGAAAAGATGTAAGATGTAAACTGAATGTGTTGGTTGGGACTTCCAGTAATTTAAAGTATGTCCTTTGCCTTCTCCTTTTCTACTTCCTCCTGCCTTGAGGAAGGACTATTTGGTTAGAGCGAGAAACCCACTGGTGACCACAAGGTGACCAAGAGAATAACAGCCACGCGATACAGATGGTGAAGCAGAAAGAGAGAGAGATTTAGATGGCCTGATGGCACTGTGGAACTGCCATGCTAGCAATAGACTGCCTACTTTGGGTTAATGTTTTTTTTTTTTTTTTTTTTTAAATGTGTCTTAGGTGTTGGATCTTTTTTTTTTTTTTAAAGATTTTATTTATTTGACAGAGAGAAACACAGCCAGAGAGGGAACACAGGTAAGGGGAGTGAGAGAGGGAGAAGCAGGCTTCCCGCCAAGCAGGGAGCCCGATGTGGGACTCGATCCCGGGTCTCCAGGATCATGACCTGAGCCGAAGGCAGTCGCTTAACCAACTGAGCCACTCAGGCGCCCCTGGGTTAATGTTTTTTGAAAGAAAAATAATTTGTCTCATTTAAAGCACTGTTACCAGCAGCCAACAATAATTCCTAACTAAACAGTCTACTCAGAGGCCATTCCTCATGCTCACAGAAAAACACCCTAATAGAGACACAATTCGGCTCCTGATTGGCCTAAAGATAATTCCACCTCCTTGTAAATAACTTGTTCAAGAACCAAGCTGAAGCCAAAGGCATGCATTGCCCTGGTGACAGGACTTGGTTCAAGAATGGGCACATGATCCAATTCAGGCCAGTGAGATTATAGGATTAGCATTCTGGGATCTTCTGAGAAAAAGTCTCACTTAGGAGAATAGAGGAAGAAAGAATCTTTTGATTCCTTTGGTGGGTTCATACATGGATCTGGGGCCCAGAACTGTCACAGCTATTTTGCTGCTGGTCTGAGGGTGAAGCCAACGACCTGAGCAGGGCACAACCAAGACAATCTCAGGGAAAGAACCCCGGCAGTGGATTAAGTTAAGGCCGAAGTCTGTCCTATTTCCAGAACAAATGTAAGTTATATGAGCCAAAAAATATCCATACTCTGAAGAGATCATCTTAGAGGCAACAGAATAGGTGCTTAGAATTACTCAAATACTATGAGAAGGTCAGGTCTTCCCCAAGGGCATGAGAAGGTCAGGTCTTCCCCAAGGGCATGCCAAGTTGGGCATTGGGTCTTCAAAATATTTCGGCAGCTTTTCCGTAGCAGGCCTAATAAAGAAGTTATTATACAGTAAGTTTTTGTTCTTCTACAGGCTTTTGCAAAAAAGGTACTGAATAGTGCACCTGTTTCGAAGTCCTCATAACAAGGACAACAGTTAACATTTATATGTCAAGTACTTACTACTTGCCAGGCTTTGTGCTGGACTGTTTATCTCATGCAATCCTCATGAGACAAGGTACTCTCGTTATATCCATTTACAAATGAGGAAATGCTGAAGCTTAGGAAGAAAGGCTAAGTAACTTGTGCAGGAAAGTAGAAAGTGCCTAGGTTAAGATTTGAAGTCACATTCAGAGGATTCCAATGACTCCTCACCATGACTTTGTACTGCTTCCTCAGGATACATAAAAGCACATCCAGGATTTCCCCAAGACCTCACTATTTTAAAATATGCTGTTCTCTAGGGGTGCCACGTTGGCTCAGTTGGTAGAGCACATGACTCTTGATCTTGGGGTGTGAGTTCAAGCCCCATGTTGGGTGTAAAGATTACTTTTTAAAAAAGTATGCTGTTCTCTTGATCCTCTAAGTATACTATACTCATCGAACCAATTTTTTGGTTTGGAAAATATGGTCACATGGACATGTAACATGCAGAGATCATTAAGAACCCTGTTAAGGGGCGCCTGGGTGGCTCAGTTGGTTGAGCGACTGCCTTCGGCTCGGGTCATGATCCCGAGACCTGGGATCGAGTCCCACATCAGGCTTCCTGCTCGGTGGGAGGCCTACTTCTCCCTCTCTCACTCCCCCTGCTTGTGTTCCCTCTCTAGCTGTGTTTCTCCCTGTCAAATAAATAAATAAAAATTTAAAAAAAAAGAACCCTGTTAAACCCTGCACACACATAAGAGCAATATAATTACATATGTTTAACTGATGTTGAAAGGATGAGACCACCAACTTTTCTCTTTTTCAAGTTTTCTTTTGGTGATAAGCAGAAGTACACATTAGGTAGGTTTGTGGAAATGGGAATGGGCAGAATAGAAGATAACTCATACTTACTAAGCCCCTTCTAGTAGCCAGGTTTTATGTAATGGCTAATTCTCAAAGGATCTCATAAGACATTTCACTGATAAGGGAACCAAGACTCAATGACTTTGCCTGATCTGCCTGAAACCCAAGTTCTTGCTCTTCCCACTATATAACTCTGAATTCCTGTGAGCACTAGCATTTCCCAGATGTCGGCTGGAAGAGAACAATGACTCTCAGGCCACAGGAAACCTACCCCATTTTATTGGCTTTTCCCTGGAAATAGTATTTTAATTAAGTTTTAGTGACTTTCAATCATGGTGTCTTTACCTTTAATAGATTATCCGTAAGAAAATAACCTAAGTTGAAAAGATCTAATGTGTCAGGTTTTAAACAAGGAAATAGGTATTTTTCAGATAAAGAAACTTAAAATAATAAAGTATTTGTTTTATTAGGCAGTAAAATACAAT
The DNA here is from genome assembly GCA_004023965.1 of Spilogale gracilis. Lineage (NCBI taxonomy): Eukaryota > Metazoa > Chordata > Mammalia > Carnivora > Mephitidae > Spilogale > Spilogale gracilis. The sequence continues at coordinate 58,643 of PITA01003472.1, read as the reverse complement.
CAGAAAGCAGCAAAATGCTAAGCTTTGGTACAAATATTCAAAAAGTACACTGGCCACAATCCCTCAAAAACAAACAAACAAAACACCCACCCAAGGGGCACCTGGGTGGTGTCGTCAGTTAAGCACCCAACTCTTGATTTCAGGTAAGGTTGTGATCTCAGGGATGTGAGATCGAGCCCAACACAGAGCTCTGCACTCAGGACAGCGTCTCCTTAAGACTCTCTCTCCTACTCCCTCTGCCCATGTGTACTCTCTCTCTCTCTCTCTTTTAAAAGATTTTATTTAATTATTAGAGAGAGAGAGAATACAAGCAGAGTCTAATAAATAACTAAATTTTTAAAAAACCTACCCAAATCGGCCTCATGTACAACTAATGTTCTCATATTGTTTATGAAAACTTTGGAGTTATATTTTTAAATGACATGTGTATGACACTCTCTCATCTTCCAGGCAGCTGGGATGCCTGGGTGGCTCAGCTGGTTAAGCATCATGATCCCAGGGTTCTTGAGATCGAGACCTGCCTTGGGCTCCCTGCTTGGTGGGGAGTCTGCTTCTCCCTCTCCTCCCTGGCTTGTGCTCTCTCTTGCTCACTCTCTCTCTTACGAATAAAAACTTTTTTAAAAACCTCATTTTCCAAGCAGCTGAAATCCTCAAATAATGTTATAGCACAGAGTAAGTCTTTATTATTATTTTGATAAAAATAAAATTTAAAAACAAAATGGCTTTAGGTGCAATAAATTTTGCTCCATTTTTTTGTTCAAAAGTTGTTGATCACCTGCCTACCACCCCAAATCCTATACTTCCTCTGTACCTCCCAAATCCTACCATTTTCAGGACCATCCCAACTAGGTGCCAGTTTCTCTCTAATATCTAGTAGCTATTAGTTGTCTCAAACCAAAGGAGAGTGCTGATCATTCTCTCAGAAGGGTGTGCCAGCAGCCCATATAGAAGAAAAGGCGGTGGCTGAAAAAAATGAAACCAAGCAGGCAGAAGCAAAAGGCTTATCCATTTTACATTGTGAGACATATTTCAGAAATAAGAGACACATAGATCGACAGAAGAGAATAGAGAGCCCAGAAATAAACCCATATATGTACGGTCAATTAATTTATGACAAGGAGCTAAGAATACACAATGGGGAAAAGGATGGTTTTTTTAATAGTATTGGGAAAACTAGGCAGCCACATACAAAAGAATAAAACTGGGCCACTTACACCATACAGAAGAATCAACTCAAAATGGATTAAATATTTGAACGTAAGACCTAAAACCAGAAAAATCCTAGAACATAGGTGAGCTCCTTGACATTGGTCTTTGGTGATGATTTTTTTTTTAGATGTGACACCAAAAGCAAAGGGAACAAAAGCGAAAATAAACATGCGGGACTACATCAAACTAAAAAGCTTCTACACAGCAAAGGAAACCATCAACAAAACTAAAAGGCAAACTACAGAATAGGAGAAAATATTTGCAAATCATATATCTAATAAAGGGTTAATATCCAAAATACACAAATAACTCACACAATGGAATAGAAAAAAACCAAACAATCCAATTAAAAACTGGGCAGAGGATCTGAATCGACTTTTTTCCAAAGAAGACATTTATAAATGGTCAAAAGGTACATAAAAAGGAGCTCAACATCACTAATCATCAGGGAAATGCAAGTCAAAACCACGATGACGTATCACTTCATACCTGCTGGGATGGCTTTTCGCAAAAAGACAAAAGATAATAATAAGTCCTGGCAAAAATACAGAGAAAGGAAACCCTTTACGTTGGTGGGAATGTAAATTGGTACAGCCACTATGGAAACACTATGGAAGTTTCTCAAAAAATTAAAAATAGAACTACCATATGATCCAGGAATTCCACTTTTGAGTACTGATCTGAAGGAAATGAAATCTCTATTTTGAAAAGATATCTGCACCTTCCATTTTCACTGCAGCATTATTTATACTATCCAAGACATGGAAACAACCTAAGTGCCCACTGACAGAAGACAGCAGAAAGAAGGGGGGCCTGGGTGGCTCGGCTAGTTAAGTATAAGTGTCTGTCTTCGACTCAGGTCATGATCTTGGTTGGAGTCCTGGGAGTCTGCTTCTCTCTCTCTCCCTCTGCTCCTCCCACACTCATGTTCTCTTGCTCACTCACTCCCTCTCAAATAAATAAAATATTCAAAAGAAAACAAAGAAAATGTGGTACATATACACAATGCAGTATTATTCAGCCATAAAAAAGAAGGAAGTGCTGTCATTTGCAACAACAGAGATAGACCTTGAGGGCATAATGATAAGTGAAACAAGTCAGAAAAAAACAAATACTATATGATCTCATACCTGAAAGTTGCTAAGAGAGTAAATCTTAAAAATTCTCATCACAAGAAAAACAATTAAAACAAAAATTTGTAACTATGTGTGTTGATGGATATTCACTAAATTTATTGTGGTAATCATTTCATATTAATCAAATCATCATGTTGCCTTCCTAAAACTAGTACAAATGATATACGTCAATTATATCTCAACAGTAACAGAAAAGAATCCTTGTAATACAGTTTTAATCATTTCTGGACTAAGGAGAGGTTAAAAATAGACAAAATAAAATGGGGCTCATTATTTTTTTTTTTAAAGATTTTATTTATTTGACAGAGAGAAACACAGGCAGAGAGGGAACACAAGCAGGGGGAGTGAGAGAGGGAGAAGCAGGCTTCCCGCCGAGCAGGCAGCCCGATGTGGGGCTCGATCCCGGGTCTCCGGGATCATGACCTGAGCTGAAGGCAGTCGCTTAACCAACTGAGCCACCCAGGCATCCCTAGGGGCTCATTATTTTTAAAAGGAAATAATAATAGCTAATATTTACTGAGTGGTTCTTGTAGGAAGGCTGTGCTAGTAAGTGCGTTTACTACTTACTGTACTCAGTGCTTTAACTATATATTCAATCCTTGTAATACTTCCGTGCAGTAGGTACTGTTATCAAGGAACCTACTCAGCATCCACATTTTTCAGAATATTTACAGGATTTGGTAAACCCCTGAAATTTTGTTCCCCTACTTACTGATTCTGAGCAACTTACTCTCTGAACCTCAGTCTCCACGGCTTTAAAACGTTAACTGTATACTGTAGTCCAACATCTCCATTTCCTAATCCCTTATCACAATGTCATTAAATATCCCATCCGCTCATGACCTAAACCAATTCCAGTCAAGGTCTGTAGGTATAGTGTTAGGGCTATCTTTGTTGCCATGATGTGCATGGGAGGTCTGGCTGCCTTATGCCACTCCCATGCCTCAGAAGCCTGTTGAAGGGCTGAGTCAGTTTCTCTACCTGCCCAGTCCTGATGTCTTTTCCCTTTCCCAACCAACTCGTGTTGCTGAGGCTTTAGCATGACTTTTTTTTTTTTTTTTTAAGATTTTAGTTTTAAGTGGTCTCTACCCAACAGGAGACTCGAACTTACAACCTGGAGATTAAGAGTCGCATGCTCCTTGGGGCGCTTGGGAGGCTCAGTTGGTTAAGTGACTGCCTTAACAAAAAGAGCCGAAACAAAATTTTACAAACCAAAGCTTATTCTTACTGTATGAGATGTACTCTGATTTTTTTTGTTATTGTTCTTTCTAGTCCAGTTTTTCTATTTAAAATAAAATGTTGGAACTCCTCCCTCAAACAATTCTTTCAAATAATAATGTGTAATAATGTGCAGTTTAAAAACCACTAATATAGGCAGCCTTTCCACTATGTGGTTTTGCCAGTACATAAGACCAACCTAGGAATGCAATGTTGAGAGCAATCAACACTGGACACAGCATACGAGCTCTATTTTTTAAAAAAATATATTAAGCTGAATTACTAATTGAGGGATTTTTCTACACCTAGCATAGCAGAGAATACAGGACAATGTGCAAAACATTGCTTTAATAAGGAAACAGTGGGATTTAACAGAGTATATGACTTAGCATCAGAAAACCTAGATTCACCTTCTAACCCTTAAAGAAATAACAGATCTGAACAGGTGCTAAACCATTTTCTGAAAGACTGATGAAAAACTTACAATGGCTGGACCATGCTAACAACAGCAACCCCCCTGATCAATCTTAAAATCACATCCAGTGAGAAAACTAGACTTTGCTGCCTGCTGATGAGACACACAGCACCACCCATAAAGTATAATGGCCACAAACATAAAGGGAAGGGAGGACACGTTAAAGGGATGTGATCAGGCAAATTCAGAATGTGAGAAGTTGTGAGGGACAAATGACCTATTTTTTCAACAAATAATAGGGAAGAGGAAAAAAAAAGAGGAGAAATTGCTATAAATTAAAAGACTTAAAACAATTAACCAGGTGGACCTTGGATTTGGATCCAAATTTAAACAAGCCAGTTGTAAAAAGACATTTAGGAGATAGTTGGGGAAACTGAACACCAAATAAATATTAGATATTTTTTAGAAATTACTACGTTCATTTTTCATGTGTGATAGTGGTACTGTGATAATAGAGAAAAAAAGAGGGGAGAAAAAGTCCTTTCTCTCTTAAATGCATATTGAGGCATTTACATATAAAATGATGTATGGGCTAAGATTTGCCTGAAAATAATCCAAGGTGGAAAAAAAATCCAAGGGAGGGAGGGAGTGGGCATTATAGATGAAATAAAACTGACCATATGTTGGTAACTACTGGGTATGGGTAAATTGGTATTTATTAACTATTCTTTGTACTTTTGTATATGTTTAAAATTTTCCATATTAAGAAACTATAATAAAAAAAGAAAAGAAAACCTGGATTCAAACTCAAGGTTTAGTAGATGTAGGACTTTGGAGGTCTCTTGAACCCTCTTATGTTCAATTTTCTCATCTGAAAATGGGAATGATAATCCCTGCCTCACACAACTGTCAGGAGGAATGAAATGAAATCATGGATTCACATCTTCTGAAAATCCAGCCCTAATAAACTGCAAAAGTCTTACATGATAGTTCCCTCTCTCTGAGATGCTCTAGAAGCAAACAGTAAAGTTTTGTCAGAGTAGAAACAGGTAATGGGCTGAGTCTATTAGAACTTTCCAGAATTTTTGTTTTGTACTATCTCCTTAATATGACAATGTTTGCTGAACATTGGTCCTTTTCTCGCAAAAGGAGAGTCAAAACTTATTAGCAATATATTGAAGTTCTCTAACTCGAGTTGTTTATATTTCTTGTTTACTTAACCAATTATTCATACTTCCTCTGCTAAAGGTAGAAAGTAAATTTACAGGAGACTGTGTTGTTGAGATAAAACAGAACACAATTAGAAATCAATGTAATCTAAACAGCACTTTGTTTAAAATATTCCAGGTGCTTTTAGGAGAGTAGATATATATCTTTCAGCACTAATGCTTCATCATAAATAAAAGGAAATTAGCAGAGGTCCAAGCCTAAGTAACACAAAGGGAAACTTGGCACTATCTGGCTCAGCTTGGAGAATGGGTTGGAGAGAATCAGGGTGATCTTTCTTTAACGCAATTCTGATTAAATCATTTCCCTTCCTTTCAATGGCTTCCCTCTGCTTTCAGGAAAATGTCCAGATTCCTGAACAAAGGCTCAGGTGGCTCTCCAACCTGATATCCTCCCTTCTTCTAATCTAAGCCCCTCCAAAACTGATGTCCCTTCTCAACGCTGGCATGGCCAGTCTTCCACTCTCCTCTCCCATATCTTCTAGTTAATTTTCCTAAAATGTCTCTCAAATCTGCCCTCTCTATTCCATTCCTGCTGCCACTGCCCAAGATCACGCCTTTTTATTTTTTTACCTTTACTCCCCCATCTCCCCAAACAGGACATATCCTTATTGCCTTTTCTGATTACAAAAGCAATTCATGCTCATAAAAAAGAAAAGTACGGCAATAAGGAAAGGAATAAAATCTCCCCATGATTTCCTGACACAGACACATAGAACTTCTCTTTCTAGTATACTCTGGTTCACAGCACCATTTCTGACAATAGCCAACAGGTTGGAAAAAACCCAAGTGCCCATCTGTGGAATGGATAAACAAAGTGTTTATACATACAATATATACACAACATGTATGCATACCGACAATAAAATATTATTCAGCCTTAAAAAGGGAGGAAATCTGACACAGGCTACAACACAGATGCACTTTGAGGATATTATGCTAAGTGAAATAAGTCAGGCACAAAAAGACAAATATTGTATGGCTCCATTTATATAAAGTATCTAGAGCAGTCAGATTCATAGAAACAGACAGCAGAAGGATGGTTGTCAGGGGTTGGGGGTGGGGAGAAAATGAGGAAATTGTTCAATGGATATAGAGTTTCAGTTTTACAAAAAGAAAGGATTCTGGAGATCTGTTGCACAACAATGTGAATACCCTTAACATTACTGAACTGTACACTTAAAAATGTTTAAGATGGTAAATTTTATGTTATGGGTATTTTACCACAATTAAAAATCTAAAAATTTTTTTAAAAGAGCTACTCTTTCTACACATTTTTCCTATAAATGTATGTATACATTTAAAAAAACAAAAATGAGAGCACACTGTACTGTAATGAGCTTTTCACACCAAACCATATGATATAAACATCTTTCTCACATATATAGCTCCCACCTCATCCTTTGTTAATGGCCGATAGTATACATCATATGACTGCATCATAATTTAATCAGTCTGTTTTTTAGCTTTTCACATAATAAAAACATCAGAGTCAACATCTTTGACTTATGATGAACATCTGTTTTTTGTTTGTTTTTGTTTTTTTATGTGCCCTGTTTCTGGTATCAATACCCTGAGTTTCCCAAACAAAAATACTTCCCCCTTATCCAAATACCCATCTGTACTCCAGCCCCTCTTGTTCTCTATGAAGCCAGTATGGGCACAGTTATTTGAAAGTCTGTTCCCAGGTATTCATTTTTCGTGTTGCTATTCTCTAGTCTCCTATGGTTACATTTTGTAACAATTATTGCTTATATAAAGCTATCGCTTTTTGTCTATGTTCTACCTGCTTGTTTACTTAACCTTATTATGCCTAATTATTTTTAACTTAATTCTCTTGAATCTTCTCAGAAGATCATGATATCACAGGCAGACAATATACTGTCCATATAGTGATTAAGAGTAAAAGCTCTGGGCTCAGGCAGATCTGGATTCAAATTCTATATGACCTGGAGTAAGCATTTTACACCTCAATTTTCTCACCCATAGACTGGGAATCCTAATAGGGGTCATCTCACAGGATTGTTGTCAAGATCACATTACAAGTGGAGACTAGTACATGAAAAATGCTTAACACGTATTTAGTTCAATCAATATCTAATATCTGACAATAATGAAAATATCTTTCCCTCCACACTTACACCTTTTATTTATTTTTTATTGTTACATTACACTGATGGGCTCCTTGTTGAACTACCTTGCTTCTGGAGAAGGTGTCAGACTCCTTGTGAAAGATCTGTGCTGTGGACATCACCCATTCTTTCCTTCTCAGCAAAGTAGTGTCATCGATTCGTCCCTTTCATCTGTATTTTCTCAGCCTCTCCTCCCACTGTTGGCTCTTTGCCATCAGCCTTTAAATCTGCTCACATCTCTCTCGTGCTTAAGACTCACCTGTTCCCCAGTCGCTCTCCAGCCTTCTCACTCTCCCTTCACAGCCAAAGTCCTGTGAGCTGCCTACACTTTGTCTTTACTTTCTCACCTCCCACTCTCTCCTCATCCCACTGATATATTACATTGAACCTTTGGAAGCTGCCGATATTCTAGATTCCGCCCCCTCCATTTCACCAAATCTGCTCATTAGGTCCCCGGTGACCTCCATATTCATTTACCCAAAGGACACATTTTAATGTTTAACTTCTTTTTCTTGAAACCTAAGCAGCACCCAGCAAAATTAACCTCTTCCTTTGGCTTTCATCACTGCATCCTCCCAGTTTTCCTCCTACTTCTCTGGTCATTCCTTCTAAATATAGTCTAAGTGAATTCTTCCAAGAGTGTGCAACACAGTGGCCTTGAATGATCTAGGCCTTTTTTTCTTTTTCTTTAATTTCTTCCAATATTAAGTTCCAGCCGTACAGGATTCATTTCTGTACTCCAAGAATGTACCTTGGAACGTGTTTGGAATGCATGCCATGAGGGCAGGGATCTTAGCCCTTACTGCTCTCACAATGCCTGGCACATAGCAGATGCTCATAAAATAAATAAGTATTTTAAGAAATATTTTTTGAATAGCCATAAATGAATGGCTGCAATGTAAAAAACAGACGGGAGGAATGAAGACCAAGAGAGAACAACAAAAACCCCTGAAACCCTGATCTTCCAAAACCATACCTCTGATCAAACACATGCAACATACACTCACTGCCTGCCTAAAATCCTGATAGCTCCCCAATGCCCCCAAGCTAAAATCCAAACTCTTCAAAACTTACAAGGGGATACAAGGAAAGTCTTTCAGAAGGGGCACCTACTTCTCTCTAAAACACTGTCTAGGCAGACCACTTTTTGGCTTCTTGGAATCTTTCTCTACCCAGCCTACGAAATCCTTACAGAGGCCCAATAAACCTGCACTCTAACCCTTGGGCTTTGCACACAAGGTTCTCTCTGCCTAGAGCATTGTGCATTTCACCAGCCTCAGCTGGCCAATACACAGACAGCCTTCATGTCTCATTTTGGAAGTCATCTTCTTTTATAGTTTCCCTTTGACCACCTTCCCCACTTTCATTCTCTCGAATCTAGGTTAACTGCCTTCTCGAAGCAGTCACAGTCCCCTGTCTGTCCCAAACCATAGCTTGAATCGAATCGTAATAAATTCCTATTTATACTATAAACCTGTGGAGTTCCCTGAGGATAAGATGTCTTATTCAATTTACCCCTGGCTATCAGCCCAGGCCCTGCCACACAATACATGCTCAGTGATGGACTTCCTTGTAGCAGTAATAATGATAAAACTCCAAGATACTGAAGACGTACCTGCAAGGGTTTTAAATATAGTTTGCCTTATAAGATAAAGCAAACATAACATAACTATTGTTATACCCATTTAGCAGATGGGGAAACTGATGCACAATGAAGTCAATCTAATCTGGCCCCAGGACAGTCGTACAGACATATATTTTCTGCAGTTTTGAGTTATTCCCCTAACCCCAAACAAGAGGGGCTTTCTTTTTTTTTTTAAAGAAACTTTCAGGTTAGGCCATGCAATGGGCCCAAAAATACAGAAAACAGCCTAAAGCGCACACCAGCCAGCGCTGAGCGGGGTTAAAGAGCAGGAGGGGGAGCCGCCCCGGCGCAGCGGAGGGGATAAAGCTCTGGCCCCAGTCTCCTTTCCTCCTTCCCGGGGATCCCCCGCGCCCCAGCTCCCGGCCTGTGGCGACGAGTCGACGCCGGGGCGGCGCGTTTGGGTCGCAACTGCTCGCCCGGCCCTGCTCACCTGCCGTCCCGCCGCCTCGCCGAGCCGGGGCCGCCGGCCCGCAGCGCCTCCGCCGGGCTGCTCCGCGCCTCCAGAGCGCAGCGGAGCGCGTTGCCTTGGCGACCGGAGCTGCCGAACTCCCGCGGCGGGCGCTACGGCGGCTCAGAAGGGACCGGGAGGTTCTCGTCCCCTTCCGCGGCCTCTGAGCGCTGGGAGAAGGGAAAAGGAGGGGGACCTGAGGTCCTGAGCCACGAGGGACCAAGGTGGGGTTTGGCAGCCTGGATCTTGGCCCCAGGAGAAGGGCAGAGGAAAGGAATGCTGAGGGAAAAAGGAGACAGTAAGGCGGGAGAGGGGGAGGGACTACCTCGCATCCTGCCTTTGCCTCAGTTTCTCTCTCTGTAACCAGAGACCGTGGACCGTTCCAGGAGATTACAGAAGCTTGCTAGACTGGGACTATTTAAAGTCGAGAAAACTGATGTGAGAGGAGTGGCAGATGCATTTCCCTTTAATCTCTGATTAAAGATGTGTGTGGCAAAGGTCGCGTGGCAAAGAATGAATAAACTTGTTTCTTTGGGCTCAAGGTGAGAATTAGGTCATCAGATTTCATTTCAGTATGGCAAGTTTACTTTAGCTTCTGACCGGCAATGACATTTCTTGAAATGATCCTGTAGATATACTGGAAAGTGAGCACAAAGGATATCTACTGCTCCCATAAAATGAATCACTACCGCAAGAATTGAGAGACCGAAGTAGACATAGATGTGAATACGGTTTCGATAAAGACCTATTTTCAAGCTACGCTTACACAGCTGGTCTCCTAACTAGTCTCCTCTTTGCTTCTACTCTTACTTCCAACTTTACCCAACCCTGCAGCCAAAATGTCATTTTAAAATATGAGCATGATCATGTCCTATCCCTGCCCAAAACCTTTCAATAGTTATGCCTGTGTCACACTTAGAATAAAACCCAGAGTTGTACCCACCTTCAGCTTCATCTGTCATTATTTTCCCTCTTGTTCATGCTCCGGCCACACTGGCCTTGTTTTTAGGTAAAGCATGTGTTTAAACCACACACACACACACACACACACACACACGCCCCAAATGGTGTCATTTAGAATTCCCAAATGGTACTCAATATGTAATCTAATTGCAGTTTCAACCTCCCCCAGAAATATAGTCTTAACCAGTCAGCCAGGAATTTTTCAATCCTCATGGAAGGGTCTTCCACCTGGGTGCTCTCCATCCACCAAAGAAGGACAAAATAATCTGCCTGATACAACAACTTGCTTTTCCGCTAGAAAGTGGCCTCGCCTAGAACAATCCTTCTCTTTTGCTAATAACTTTCTTGCTCTCACTCTCCTTCTATAAAAGCTTCCATTTTGTATAACTCCTTGGAGTGCCTCTACTTGCTAGATGGTATCAGTTGATAAAGCCAATTAGATCTTCAGATTTACTTGGTTGAATTTTGTTACTTAACACATACTTCTGTTTCATGGCCTTTCCTCTAGCATGCTGTCCATGTTAGGACCACCCTTCCTCCAGATAACGCTGCAGCTTGCTTTCTCATTTCCTTAGTATCTCTGTTCAGATATCAGGTCTTCAAACACACCTGCCCCGACTATTTAAAATGGCAGGGCCCCACCTACTCTGTGTTCTCCTTTCCTCTTTATTTTTTTTCACAGCTCTTGTCAGTATCTGACATCTTATATTTGTTTATTACTTGTCTCTTTTCACTATAGCAGAAGCTCACTTAAGGGCAGGCATTTTGTTTTGTTCCTTGATGTTTTCTCATCACTGGGAACTGCCTGGTACGTAGTAAGAGCAAGGTAAATATTTACTGAATAAATGAAAAAAGTTAAGTGACAAATAGCAATCATGCACCACTATGTGCTTAGAATGCTGCCACATGTAAAAAGGGAATAACATAATACATATAACACTGGCATATGCATATATGAACTTTGGAAAGAGATCTGGGAGATGAGGGAGTAAGATAATCCATTTTCACTGTATGTTCTTTTATGCAGTATTTCTAAAAACCAAGTACCTGTATTATCGTTTCAAACAGCATACAAATGTATCAAATTAGAATATGCCACTTTAGCATAAAGATTATTTTGAGCTGAAAGCATTTGAGAAGTAGACACAGAAAAGTTCTCTGCCCTCATCCTTATAAATCTCTGTGTATGAAGGTGTAGCTCCCTTCCTCTCTAACCAGGAAGAGCAGAAGTTAATCACAGGAAATAACTAACACTAGACTTTTATCAGTGAGAGGAATCTACATAACAGACTTTACTAAAGCATATCTTCCATTAGTTCTCCCTTGTATTTACCTTCCCACAGTCTGCTTCCCTAATAGCCCAAGCTCGTTTTCATTGTCTTATCGCTTCTCTATAAATTTAAATTTTATCATTGTTTTCAGAACCATATAAAAGCCTCCAGGCCTCCCCAACCCCATCTCTGAACCTAGAGGGCAGAGGGAAAAGTTCCCGTCTTACCAGGAAAAAACAGCCTAGTTTTGACAATCAATGTGTAAAGATAGGAAGGGCTGCCTTGGTGGGCAGTTAGCTCTCCACCCTAGAGGAGATGCTGCTGAGGAGTCCAGCGTGAGGTGGGAAGTTGGAGATAATCCACTTTCCCCACTTTTGCCACCTAGAGGAGGAACACTCAACAATGTAGAGTCAGAGACACTGAGAGATGGGTAGGATGCCACACGAGTGCAGACCAGAAAATGAAACTTCTGCTGCCAGCTAGACCTAATATTTGTCACTGAAAGTAAACCTTGCTCACAGAATGTAAACAAGTATCAGACAAGGCCACTCTGTTGGAACAAGGCAAGGACAAGGCCACTGTGGAACCATAAATAATGACAACATCCTCTTCTAACACGAGTGTGTCCTGCTTCCTTCTCAATCGTAACTCTGGCCCCACTTCAATCCTCCCACTGCCTGGGTAAAACAGTAAGATATCTAACCATTGAATTGCCCCTGCTTCTTGACTGTATCCAATTCAAAACTATTCTCCACTTGCTTAAATCCTCCTTACAGATCCCCGGCACAAACCCAAATCCTACAATAAGCTCTTCCCAGTTCCCTCTTAGCAAGATACCTCAACCTCAGTCTTCCCTGGTGTGGATTCTCCCTCAACAAACAAGCTAAATAAATCTGATTCTTTTTTGCGTAGATTATGTTTCTGATGGTATTTGATCGTGGGCTTATTTGCAGTCTTAGGTTTCTTCAGCCCAGTTCAGCAGTATCCAAACATGAAGACACACAGATTTTAAGGCTTACCTGGAAGGGTTACTTTCAGTGACTGCAAAACAACCTGACTTGAGCAGGTATTTGGTGGTAGGTGAGGTGAAGGGCTCAGGTGGGAATTAGGAAAACTTGAGTAAATCTCTTCCTCTGCCATCAACCCTTTCTGTGGCCTGGGGTGAACCACTGCACTTTGAGCCTTCCATTTCTGGAACAGAACAGATTCAAATATATTTCTAAGGTTTCTTCCAATCTAAATATTCCAGGATTCCAAACTCTAGAGGTTCTTATGTTCTCAGTCCATGTTCCCTTCTTAGTCATCAGTGTAACTGTCTCATCATAGCTGCATACCACCTGCACTTTTATGTCTACATGTGAATCACTTCTCAAAACTTTTTAAGTAGACGCTCATTTTTTACTTAAATTTACAAAGTAAAATTTACATCACTTCTTAAATGGAAAACCAGCATGGCTGAAGCTGCCTTGGCCTCTCAGGCCACCCTCATAATCTAAAATAAACTTCAGCACACACCCTGAGCCTGAATGACTGATTAACTAATCCTTTTTTGTGTATCTATAGATGGTGCATTCTTTCCTAGAAAGAACAGAGCCCTTCTGCACCTCACAAAACAGAAACCAGACCCTCCGGCACAAATCCTCCAGGAATCAGTCTCCCTTGCACAACCTCCAAGCACTGTGATAACGTTTGTAACCTGGCACCATGGAGTCTGCAGGTAATCAAGAAATGTTGGGGCCACAGCACTCCCTTTACTGATTAACTGCCCTAAACCCATTTATAAGTCCTTGGGCCAGGCAGAAACCTTGGAGTTGGCTTTTGGACAAGAGTGTGCCTTCTCTCCACGTGGCCAGACTCCCGAATAAAGCTCCTATTTCTTTCCAAGCAAAACTCATCTCTCCAGTATCAGCCCTTGGAGCCACGGGCAGCCCAACTTGGGGTTCAGTAACACTGCTTGGGACAAATCAAAGAACGTCTGCAAGCACACACACAAACCCTAAAACAAACAATGCTATTTAACTGTAGATGGGCTTACCTTTTGGAGAGATTTGGAAAATGAAGCCTTCGCTCTGTCAAAAATGGAGGTAAGCAAATGTTGGAAATACCTTAAGTAAGTCCTAGTCTCAAACTCTCTGAACAGGACTTTCAGATTCTGCCGCCAAGCGCTACCTAATGTGTTCATGCACCCCAGACCCTTTCGTGTACTCCCAGTGGTGTGTATATCCCTCATTTCCAGAAACACCCATCCTTCCCCGATTAGCTTGGACTTGTCTTTCCGTTTTCAGATTAAATATAAATTCCTCAGAACACCCCTCTGGGATTGCTCCCCCCACTCCCAGCTACATTACTTTCCCCTCACATAGTTAGCATTAAATAAACTTTTAAAAAAGATTTTATTTATTTGACAGAAATACAGCTAGAGAGGGAATACGTGCAGGGTGAATGAGAAAGAAGCAGGCTTCCCGCCCAGTAGGGAGTGCGAGGCGGGGCTCGATCCTAAGACTCCGGGATCATGACCTGAGCTGCAGACAGACGCTCAACGACTGAGCCACCCAAAAGCCCCTTAATAAGCTTTTATTGAAAGGACAGTCCCTCATACAACTTCCTGGTACTCATCACAACGTGTCGTGGTGTATGTATGTTCAGTGGCAGACTCTTTTTTTTAAGTAGGCCGTAAATTCCTGTACACTTCTGTACGTCAGATGCCCACACATAACGGGCTCCCAAATGAATACAAGTGAGATGAAGGAATAATGCCTCCAAGGCTCCCGCAGCTCGGGGCCGTTTTCTCTCCAACACGCACCTGCGCCCGAGGTCCGGTTAGCTCCGCCTCCTCCGTCCGCTCCAGTCTGGGTTAGGTCCGCCTCCTCCCCCCCCCACCCCGGGTCGCTTAGCCCCGCCTCTCCCTTAACCCCGGGTCGATTTAGCTCCACCTTCTCCCTCGGCTTGTCGCTCATTTAGCCCCGCCTTCTACCTTTGCCAATGACAGGCTCTCTTGGCCGCGGCGGCCGAGGGTGGTGGGCGGAGCCACGCAATGACGCCACCCGCGCGTTTCAGGCCTGAGAAAACGTCGTGTTTCTGAGACGCTTCGACTGGCAGTTACCACCGCGCTAGAAGCCTCCCGACCGGCCGCCTGCCTCACCAGCGTCACCATGGGGGCTGTGCTGGGCGTCTTCTCCCTCGCCAGCTGGGTGAGTTCGGGGTCTGGTGCCTCTGTCGGACGTGTCGTTTGGGGGAGGGCGATAGGGGGCCCCAAGCCCAGACGCGATCGGGCCTTGACCCGGGGTTGGGGGGACAGGCCCTGGGCTGCAGAGAGTATCCGGGGCGCAGACCAAAATCCGTGATGATCCCCCCACCCCCATCGGGATCGGACGGCTAGCCTTCCGGGTTTGTAGGGGGGAACGTAGGAGGCCCGGCCGTCATTGTTTACAATTTCGATTGCCCCGCCCCCGCGAGGCTTCCGGTCTCTGGGTTCCTCCGGAGCTGGAACCTGGACCGCGGAATGAGAGTTCCGGGGCGAGGGCGCTCTGCTTCGTTTCAAAGTACTTTCATAAGGTGGCGACGTTTAATTTTGGGTGACTTAAGTGATATTTTTATCCCGTAGCATGAATTTGCCGATGCCTCAGACAATGTGGCAGAGCTGGGATTTTAACCGAGGCTTGTGTGCAGTTGTGCAAAGGAAAGAAGGTCTTGTGGATTATTATTCAAAATTGGAAGCCATAGCGTGAACAGTTGGGGATCTTGTCCAAGACATTTATCTCTGGCTTCTCGTAACATGAGGCTAATCACCCCAGCATTCCTCCCGTTGAGAGCTGCTCTGAGGATAAAGTGAATAAATGGGTTGAATCGCTTTGTAGTTTGTAAATGCCTTATTTTAAAAAGGAAATTTTAGGATCTGTGGAAGAGAATATGGTGAGTTTCCTCATATAGTTAGTTGCTCCTGAGGAGCATGATTCTGTAGAGTCACTTCTCGTCTCATAATGTCCCAACGGTTTAATTGACCGAGGACTCAATCTCAGCTGATTCCACTACCATTTCTTAGGGACAGAGTGTATATTCCATCCTTTAAGTTTGTTGATCCTAAATCAAAAGGGTGTCTGGTCATTTACAGGTTACTTGAGAGCAGTGGCTTTCCAATTTTTTGACCTTGACCCAAAGTAAAAAATATATTTTACATAGCTGATTTAATATGCCCATTTAGACACGAGTTGCGCGGAAATAATTTTTACCTTTATCATCTGCTGTACAGTTTTTCTGTCGCATTAGAACAAATCAGGTAAGTTGAATTTTACACTCTGCTGGTGAGTCAAACTATTTGTAAATGTAGATTTAGGAAAAAAAATATACAGTAAAGGTAGCTAATTGAGGAGTGAATTTGTAATTTGAAATAAAGATTTTTTTTAATTCTAATAACCTGTAACACACTTTGCCTTTGATGTAACACTAATATTTGAATTGATGCCACCAAAGCATTTCTTTTTTTTTTTTTTAAGATTTTATTTCTTTTGCAGAGAGAAACACAGCCAGAGAGGGAACACAAGCAGGGGGAGTGAGAGAGGGAGAAGCAGGTTTCCCGCTGAGCAGGAAGCCCTATGCAGGGCTGGATCCTGGGACTCCGGGATCATGACCTGAGCTGAAGGCAGAGGCTTAACCACTGTGCCACCCAGGCGCCCCCACCAAAACATTTCTATCTGTAAATTGCATTTCTATATTTGTAATCCCCTTTAGAGTTGAGATTGAGATTCAACAGATACAGGGAAATAGCATATTCAAAAGGAATAGCAAGGAGTGCAGAGTACTGGAGAATGGGATGAGTGAGGGTAAGAAAATAGGAAATGAAGTCAGAAAGGTAGCAGGGAACTAAATCATGTAGATAACCATTGTATGGTCTTTTGTATTTGTATTGGCTTTTACTCTTAAGAGATAATGGGGATCTATTATAGAAAAGAAGAGTGATATGATCTGACCTGTGGTTTAACAAGGAGGTTGTTGGAGAACAGGTTATAGAAAAGGAAGGGTAAAGCTAAAGCAGTATGGAGGAGAAAAAAACTTTGCTTGCATCCTCTACGGGATTAGTGCTTGGGGGCCTGCAAATTAAAGTGATGAAAGATTAGCGCAAGAAAAAAGAACTATGTACACGTGCTACACACATACTTGCAGGATGTTACCCATTGTTCAGGGATGAATAATGCAAAGGGACGGTTAGAAAATAGGGCTTATTATATACCTTACTTATTAGGGGGAAAAAAGGGCTTCTAGTTAGGAAGAACAAAGGGGAGATAAGAAAGTTGGTGATAATACTTGTTTATGTAGTTCCACAGGTTTTTTTATCTTCTTTAGGGCCATAAAACTCCTTGGAGAGAGAATTTATGGCAGCCTTGTATCCCAGAAGTTGCTGTTTTTAGTGAGATGAGGAAAGCTCCAAGAAGGCTTTTTTCCCTGTATCTGTTGAATCTCAATCTCAACTCTAATCTTCACCTTAAAGTGATCTTTATACAACCTCTGGATTCTGCTCCTGTGCCTGTAGCAGTGAGACAGGAGCCATTGCATTTAATCCAGCTGAACTGATAGCGGCTTAGACCAGCATGATAGCTAAGGATGCTAAGAAAGGATGGCAGTTTCTGGAAATATTTGTTTTTATTATTTATTTATTTTCTTTAATTTTTTTTTCTTAAATATTTATTTGTTTTCTTAAAAATTAAGTAGACTCCATACTGGACTTGAGGCTTGAGCTCATGACCCTGAGATCAAGAGTCCTATGTGCTGCCAACTGAGCCAGGAAGGTGCCCCAAATATTCTGGAAATATTTTGAGGATAAAGCTGATGTGCTGACAGATTGGATGAGAGTTTTAGAAAAAGAGAAAACATCAAGGGTGACTCCAGGGATTTTGGCCTGAGTAACAGGAAGAATAATAGAGCTGTTCCTTACTGAGATAGGAAGGTGACATAACATATAGTAGGACAGCTCTGGTCCACAGATTGAGTAACTACGGTAAAGGTGCAAGAGATAGAACAGTAGGTGGTCCCTCCAAAAAGATACTTAGAAACAATTAAGTGGGTATATTCGATTGCTAGGGCTAGATAAAAGAAAATACTCCAAGTTGGGTGGCTCAAGCAACAGAAATGTGTTGTCTCTTCATTTCTGGAGCTAGAAATCCAAGGTTAAGGTGTCAGCAGGGTTGGTGTTGCTGGCAGTCTTTGCTCTTCCTTGGCTCGCAGATCTCTCTCTGCCTTTGTCTTCACTTGGTGTTCTCCCTGTGCTGCATGTCTGTACCCAAATTTCTCCTTTTTATGACACCAGTCATGTTTAATTTGGTGTCTACGCTTCTCCAGTATAACATTATTTTAGCTAATTGCATCTGCAGTGACCCTATTTCCAAATAAGGTCACACTCTTGGGTCCTTGGCATCAGGACTTCAAGGTAGGAATTTGTGGGGTATGGAGGAGGGACACAGTTCAACCCATAACAAACAGTAGGCAGTTACTATGAGATTATTTAATAGACCATAAAATAAATAGCTAAAGAGAGTTAGGAGTGTGAGAATGCAGACAAAAGAAACATAAAGTAATTAGTGCCTGTAAAACCTCTTTCTGTCTGCAGCCGGCTATAGACCTCTGTTACGGTGTTTTGGTTCAGATTGTAGTTATGAATTGGAGACCAAAACTGAGTGATCAATTTCCCATGGCTCTTTTTTTTTTTTTTTTTTAAAGATTTTATTTATTTATTTGAGAGAGAGAAACACAGCCAGAGAGGGAACACAAGCAGGGGGAGTGAGAGAGGGAGAAGTAGGCTTCCCGCCGAGCAGGGAGCCCGATGCAGGGAGCCCGATGCAGGGCTCGGTCCCGGGTCTCCAGGATCATGACCTGAGCCGAAGGCAGTCGCTCAACCAACTGAGCCACCCAGGCGCCCCAATTTCCCATGGCTCTTGCGGTTACACATGTTAATGGCTACTGTGATATATGGAGCCCCTGCTGTCCCAAGCATTATGCCAGGTGCTGTGTATTCCTGACGCTCGCTCATTCTTCATACAGTAACTGTTCATGTAGGTGGTGTTATGCTCATTTTTACAGGTTAGCAAAGTGGGCTTTGAAGAAGCTTAGCATCTTGCTCCAAACCACATAAAACCATGATAAAATCCCCCAAGATACCATCTATAAAAAGTAAATACTAGGACCATACTATGAGACCAGCGTCCCCCATTATTTACATCTGCTGCTGCTGATGATGATTCTGACTTGGCCTGCCTTTGTAATGTGACTTAATGTCATCTGTGAAAGCAGTTTGAGCGCTTTCTTAATTAAGCCTACATAAAGCGACTCAAGATTATGCCATCATCTGAAATGCTCACCAGAGATCCCGGTTACTTTTTTTTTTCAATTGAGGTAAAATGCATATAACATAAAATTAACCATTTTTAAGTGTATAATTCAGTGGCACTTAGTATATCCACAGTATTGTGCTGTAGTTGATGTCATCACTTCTGTGTAGTTCCAGAACATTTTTATCTCCCCGAAGAGAAGCCTGATTCCCATAAAGCAGTCACTCTCCATTCCCATCTCCCTCCTCCTCTAACCTTTAGAAACTACTAATGCTTTCTGCCTCTGAATTTATTTATTTGGGGTATTTCATATAAATGAAATACAACATGTGACCTTTGGGGTCTGGCTTCTTTCACTTAGCATGATGTTTTCTAGGTTCACTCATGTTGTACCATGTAGCAGTCCTTCATTCATTTTCAGGACTGAGTAATATTCCATTGTGTGGATGTATACCACATTTTATGTATCCATTCGTCAGCTGGTGGACGTTTGTGTTGTTTCTACCTTTTGGCAACTATAAATAGTGCTCCTTTGAGCATTCATGTACAAGTTTTTGTTTGAACACCTGTTTGAGTTCTTTTGGGTGTATGTTTAGGAGAGGAATTGCTGGATCAAATGGTGGATTCTGTGTTTAAATTATTTGAGGAATCTCCAGGTTACTCTTAAATTGAGCTAAATGTTTCTTGTTATCATTATGTATAAGGGTTTCCATGTAGTGTTGTTTGATGCTATACTACCAGATTTGGTAACTAGGATTCCTTAAATAGCAAGTGGAGTTAGGTTTTCATGTTGTTTTTAAATAAAATATGTTCTCCATATGAGTATAAGTAACATTGATTGGACTGTTAGTATGTTTTAGGCCCTGTGTTGAGTACTCATTCAATAGAGCAATGTCTGAGGGAGGAAGATTCCATTATCAGTCTGAAGATTCCATTATCAGTCTATTTTGCAGATGGAGAAATAAGCTTAGTTTATGTAACTTGCTGAGTTAGAGTGACAAAAATAATAATTGACTCTGGAACCCATGCTTTTTTTTTTTTTTTTTTTTTTTAACGTGGGCTTCACACCTTGTGCAGAGCCCATTGTGGAGCTTGAACTCATGACTGTGAGATCAAGACCTGAGCCAAGATCAAGAGTTTGACACTCAGTTGACTGAACTACCCAGGCGCCCCCAGAACCCATGCTTTAACCACTTCCTGCAGCCTTAACGCTCTCAGTTAAAGCTGTCAAAGCCTGGTTTGCCTCATCTACTCTGTGACCCTTATGACATGAAGGAGTCCCCTGAAAGAGGTCTCAAGTGGCTGTGGTGTGCTTATTACAGGTTCCCTGCCTTTGTGGCGGTGCGTCATGTCTGCTGTGTAGCTGCTGCCCCAATAGTAAGAATTCCACAGTGACTCGCCTCATCTACGCTTTCATTCTCTTCCTGGGCGCTGCTGTGTCTTGCATCATGCTGACAGAAGGGATAGAATCACAGCTGAAGAAGGTAAGTAAAAGAAACGGTAGCCTTAAAATGTACTGGTTATTTGTATTAGGGTTTTTTTTATCAGATATATTTTTTTAAATATTTTATTTATTTGACAGAGAGAAACACAGCCAGAGAGGGAACACAAGCAGAGGGAGTGAGAGAGGGAGAAGCAGGCTTCCCGCCGAGCAGGGAGCCCGATGTGGGACTCGATCCCGGGTCTCCAGGATCATGACCTGAGCCGAAGGCAGTTGCCCAACCAACTGAGCCACCCAGGCGCCCCTTTATCAGATATTTTAAAGATTTTATTTATTTATTTGACAGAGAGTGAGATCACAAGTAGGCAGAGACATAGGCAGAGAGGCAGAGAGAGAGAAGGAAGCAGGCTCCCTGTCAAGCAGAGAGCCTGATGGGGGCCTCAGTCCCAGGACCCTGAGATCATGACCTGAGCCGAAGGCAGAGGCTTTAACCCACTGAGCCACCCAGGTGCCCTTGTATTAGTTTTCTATTTTGCATAATTTTAGTTGTGATTAACATTCTCATTTCTTTACTGTTGTAAAACTAGTCAAGTTCATTGTAATTGTTGGGTTTTGAAATTACTTTGGCATACAGTCAAGACATAGAATATGAAAGCATTAGTCCTTTTCCAAAAAATCAAGGCACTCAGAATGAACTTGTTCAGGTTCTGCTCTAGCAGCTGAGAGAAGGATATTAAAAGAGTGGTACAAAAAGATTATCTTCCCATATATGTTTCAGATTTAAACATTTGACTTAGACTAGCCCTTCGCCTGTGGAAGGAATCAGTTGTCCATGAAAATTCATGGCAACATGGGAAATAACCTCATCAGCAAGAAAAGCAAAGAATAGAACACTTCACTTTTATTTGCAAAATACAAATTATTTATACTATTTGGTGGCAAGATTGTGAGTGAATTGGAAGGCAAAGAGAAAAGTCTCTCAGGACAGTCTTGCAGTTGTTGAAGTAGTCAGTTGTATACATTCAGGCTTTCCTATGATGGGATAGAATCTTTGTTTAAATGTGGATAGTCCCATAATGTGGAAATTGCTTTTTCCAGATTCCTGGATTCTGTGAAGGGGGATTTAAAATCAATGTGGCTGATAGAAAAGTGGATAAAGATTGTGATGTTCTGGTTGGTTATAAAGCTGTATATCGGATCAACTTTGCCTTGGCCATCTTTTTCTTTGTCTTCTCTCTGCTCATGTTAAAAGTAAAAACAAGTAAAGACCCTAGAGCAGCAATACACAATGGGTATGTAAATTTCTTTTATTATTTACTTGTTATATTATCGTGTAGATCCTCCCCTTGAGCAGTTAACATTGCCATTCTGATGGAAGCAGTAGAGTATTTGAATCAGTGCCCCCACATATATTTCTGACCCATTGTACATGGGATGTTGTTTCAGTGTCATTTTCAGTTGGAGTTCTGTAGCACAGAGGGGCGGAAGGGGAAGAGGAGAGTCTTGTCTTTTTTTTAAATACCTTTCTTTCAAGTTCCTAGATTTTTATCAGATACCTGTAAAACAGTTCAAGGATTATGCTAGGCACTGCATACACACAAACATGTACACCTTTTATTGTTAAGAGATAAAAGTATACTTGATACATTAAACAGTGTACAAAAAGATAAACTAGATATATTTGGGCTACTGATTTACAAATCTGTTGTTTCCTGACTGCCCCTAGTTACCCTTTAACACATAATTCTTACTTAAAGACCGATGGGAGTTTTGTACACTTTATGTGTGTTATAATCCTCTTTTTATAGTTGCAGTTAATTGAATTTCAGAAAGGTTAAATAAAGTGCCTGAGATCTCTAAGCCAGTGAGAGTTGGAGTTGGGATTGAAACTCAGGTTGGTCCAGCTCCAAAGCCTGATTCTTTCCACTCTGCCATACAAGGCAGTCTTTAAAGATCATGTACTGAAAGCCAGGTTTGGTTCTGGCTTTGCCAGTGATGAACTCTGTGATTGTGAGCACAAGGCATTTAATGTCCTATGTTGTGAAAGAAGGATTAGGTGATAACTTTTCCCTGGATCCAATAGTTAATGCTTTATATGTAGCTAACATTGTTAGTTTAGAATACTCCTATCTTTAAATTCCTATCTTTAATTGCTAAATGTAAGGAAGTTCTTAAGTTATATGTTTTTCTCTTATTATGTCTATGAATGATTTGTTCTCTGGGCTAATGTTTGTCCTTAAATTGTGTGAAAGATTGAGTGAAGCAGTTTCATGTCAAATGAAGAAATAATAAGCCCAGATGGTCATGTTGCGAATGCTACTGAGTCCTTATTTTTGCATTTCAGAAATTCACTTTTCTCAGTATAAGGGCAAAAATTAATATTTCATAAATGCGTTTTTATATTTTAATAGGTTTTGGTTCTTCAAAATTGCTGCCATTGTTGGTATCATGGTCGGCTCTTTCTACATCCCTGGGGGCCATTTCACCACAGGTATGGCTCACTACTAAGGGGGTTAATTATATATATATATATACACTCTCCTAATAATGGAGTTGAAGCTACATTTTCATTACTGGTTTTCAGAACTGGAAATTAAATGAGGTGGTGTTCAATTACATGACTTCATACTGATATTAAGGGAATAATTACTTGATTAAACCCAGGAGGCATTCAGCCCATTTTTCAGCTCTTCTGGAACTGTGTGTTGTCGATATTTTAATAGTTTACCTTCTCACTTGGCAGTACTGAGTTAATCTGAGAGTTTGTCAACATAGGGACCTATAACTCATATGTGTTCTACTATCCCTGTCTTTAATATGCTTTCTTGCCATAACATCAAGTAACATCTGTGGATGTCCAGTGTGTTTTTTCCCCTTGTAAAGGGAAAGGATTACTGTACCATTTGGAATGTCAGATCCCAGGCTACCCTTGGTACAAGCTAGAACAAGTTTTAGAAGGTCTGAAGCCCAACAGAACTTCTCAGAGAATGCCTTTGAGTTTGGAATTGGAATAATCTTGCTGTAGCGCTGGAGACAAAATATGCCTTTACCACCTCTCTCTTACTTGAATCAGAATTGTTTTAAAATTGGATAGTAACATTCTGAAATGTTACTCCTACGGTAAGAATAACTTTGTTCTTTTGGTTTGTAGCTTGGTTTATTGTCGGCATGGGAGGGGCCTTTTTGTTCATCCTCATCCAGCTAGTGCTGTTGGTCGACTTTGCTCACTCTTGTAATGAGTCATGGGTAAATCGAATGGAAGAAGGAAATCCAAGGTGCTGGTATGCTGGTAGGTATCTAAACTCACCTATAAAAGCCATACTGTATTATGCTATATTAAACAAGATGTAAAATAAAAATCTCCATTGATTTAAATGTGTAAACTTCCAAATTAGAGCTGAATTTCTAAAAATTATAGTTTCCCAGGTGAGTCAGTTCTGAATTATATGCATTACTGGAAGGGGGAAGTGCATATAATTGAAATCATTGGCTTCTCTCAGTTATTTATTTTGAGATTTGTAATGTAACCACATGTGTGTAGATAAGAAAAAA
This sequence comes from Spilogale gracilis, assembly GCA_004023965.1. Taxonomy (NCBI): domain Eukaryota; kingdom Metazoa; phylum Chordata; class Mammalia; order Carnivora; family Mephitidae; genus Spilogale; species Spilogale gracilis. Next base: position 34,668 of record PITA01003472.1, on the reverse strand, counting down.
TTGTTGTATTTAAGGATGCAGTTCTGGTTTTGATTCCCTTGTTTCCATGGAGAGGGGACTCAGGTGGATTATACATACGGGACATCTGCCCACATCCCTCAAGCAGATAGAAGTGAACAGTCCTTACTGCTTCATCCAAGAGTATGGCCCACACACCTTATAAAAGCTTTTGGTAGAAAAGGGGCACTTGGGGCGCCTGAGTGGCTCAGAGGGTTAAACCTCTGCCTTCGGCTCAGGTCATGATCTCAGGGTTCTGGGATCAAGCCCCACATCGGGCTCTCTGCTCAGCAGGGAGTCTGCTTCCCCCTCTCTCCCTGCCTGCCTCTCTGCCTACCTGTGATCTCTCTCTCTCTCTTTGTCAAATAAATAAAATCTTTTAAAAAGGGGGGGGCACTTAATGTTTCTAGGGTGGAAATACAGGATTTATAGCTGGTAATCATGGGGGGAGGGACTTTGGAATCCTCTACTTATTAGGGACGATGACCCAGCCATACCTCATTTTAAAAAATAACTAGTTGTTGAAATTCCTAGTCCCTGTACCCCATGCATTTTAAAAGTAATAGCTGGGCGCCTGGGTGGCTCAGTGGGTTAAAGCCTCTGCCTTCGCTCAGGTCATGGTCTCAGAGTCCTGGGATCGAAGCCCACGGGGGAACCTGTTTCCTCCTCTCTCTCTGCCTGCCTCTCTGCTTACTTGTGATCTCTCTCTCTGTGAAATAAATAAATAAAATCTTAAAAAAAAAAAAAAAGTAATAGCTACTCTTGTGTCAAGAACTTGAACAACCAAAAATTGCAGAGGAAAACAAATACCCCATTATCCAACTCTTTAGTAATTAAAGCTTACTGTTAACATATTAGTCTATATTTTTCCAGTCTTTTTTCTTGCACATATATCTTCTGTAGTAGAAAAAGAGTCCTTGAAAAAGATGTATACTTATATTTTATTAACTTGTTACATGTGTTATACATTTGGATAGGTTATATAGTTTGACTTTTGTTAAAACCTGGCAGGAGCCTATGAATATGTGGCTGTTCTGTGGTGTGGTATACCATAAGTTATTTAACCATTGCCCTGTTTTTTTGATCACGTAGTTGTGTATAATGACTATTTATTTTAGCATGAGATTTAAGAAATTGTTTTATTGTGATGAGTTAGAAATCCTGAAACACCTCCCATTTCTGACTGATAAAAAATTTATTTTTGTTTTTTTATCTATTTACTTCCTTTTTTTATAATTCACTTGAATCACTCAACTTTAGAATTTAATGAGTTGCAGATTTGTCATTCTTTGTAACTAAAAAGTAGACATATCTTGCATATTCATAGGAAAAACATTAACAACTGTGCTAGTACTTTGATGTACGTTATCATTTTATGCTAACATCATATACATCATTTAATTTTAAATATGTAAAACGTGTGGAGGTTATAAGTTAGAAACTGGTTTTCTTAAATAGTGTGCCTTGAATTAAGGACAAGTTAATTGAGCTCAACACTGCTACAGTTGGTCTGAGTATGCTGTTATTTTTCCACGTTTTCTAATCTTCAGAGTTATATAGCTAATTGTTGGCTATGAACAGAAAGAATATTACTTTAGGTTTTTGAAAATAGCAAATATGCAGGCGCCTGGGTGGCTCAGTGGGTTGAAGCCTCTGCCTTTGGCTGGGGTCATGGTCTTGGGGTCCTGGGATCGAGGCCCACATGGGGCTCTCTGCTTGGCGGGGAGCCTGCTTCCTCCTCTCTCTCTTTCTGCCTGTCTCTCTGCCTACTTGTGATCTCTCTCTCTGTGAAGTAAAATCTTTAAAAAAAAAAGAAAAGAAAATAGCAAATATGTCACTCCCACAGTGATGTCTCATCGTGACAGGAAGCTAGTTTATATAGCCGGGGGTGGGGGGCAGAGGACAAGTGGCATAAATGCCTGTCTGTTGTTTTCTGCTGACATCATCCCTGGCATTTAGCTTGCTGGGCCAGTTGGAGGGCCCACAAGTTTTGCAAGCTCCTAAGAAAAGCTTATAATGCACATTATTTAGCAGACAGAGTTCCCTCTAGCTGGAATGATCAAATGTCTTGTTTTTCAACCCATGGAATCAAGGGAGGTAATCCAGAAAGTGAATCCAGTTGCTTGAATTTAACCTCAGGCCACCTCTAGTGCTTTCTGAAATGTCAACCTTGGGTCGTCCGTAATTTCCCTGTAAAATGTTGACCACTGTAACAGTAAAATAATGTGTCTTGGTTTTTATATGGAGTAGAAGAAAATTGGTCTCCATTTGAAAAGTTTGTTACAGTTGTAAGCATTCCTGTCGGTTTCCCTCTTTCTAGCTTTACTCTCTGTCACCAGCGTCTGCTACATTCTCTCAGTCGTCTTTGCCGGCTTGCTCTACACGTACTACACCAGACCAGACGGCTGCACAGAGAACAAGTTCTTCATCAGTATTAATTTGATCCTTTGCTTTGTGGTTTCTATTATATCCATCCATCCAAAAATTCAGGTATGGTTTTCTCCTTTTACCTCCTGTGAAAAATTTTTAATTTATGCCAAACTTGAACTGATGTAACCTTTTATGTGAGTTTATGTTTATGTACTTAAACAGTTTCCCATATTATAAGTTCTTCATAATTCTGATTTAGTAACTGTAAAATATGTTTTAAAATCATAATTAAGTGAATAATTTTTCTGTCATTAAAAAAAACCTAGATAACCTGAAAATTTTATAGCTCTTATAAAATAGTTTATGTTGTGAGCATTAGCCAAGCTGTTTCAGAGGGGTTAAATTATAAAATCATTGCTTTTAATATTTAAAAACAAAACTCATGCATGCGAATTTCATCATTTAAATACCATACTTTAAAAAATTCATGGATTTTTTTTTTTTAAGATTTTATTTATTTGAGAGAGCAAGTGAGCATGGGCTGGGGATGGGCAGAGAGAGAGGGAGAAACAGGTTCACCATTGAGCAGGGAGCCTGATGTGGGGCTTCATCTCAGGACCCTGGGATCATGACCAAACCAAAGGCAGATACTTAACAACTGAGCCACCCAGGCACCACAGTTCATAAAGTTTTGGGTGAGAAATATGAAAAGAATATGTAGACATCACATCTCCTTTCAAAAATGAGAAAACTGAAGTTCCAGAGAGATGATGGGTCACCCCGCTGGTTAGCGCCACTGTTGAGCTTTAGCTTCTGGGATACCAAGGGACCAGTAAATCGGCCTCTGTGGGATACATGGGAATTCAAGGCTGTCAGATGCCTCAAGAACCAATTGTACGTGGTCTTCTTCTTTGGTTCTTTTTCAGGTTAACTCAGATTGTAAGGTTACTTGCCCTCTTTCAGCTGTCAAGTAGAATTAGAAGGTTCTCAGTTAATAACATTTCAGGGGCGGCCTGGGGAAATCCGCTGGGTTTTAGAAAGTCAGCCTTGCAGTTCCCATGGCATTGTTTCTTTTTGATTCCACAGGAACACCAGCCTCGGTCTGGTCTCCTGCAGTCCTCTGTCATCACCCTCTACACCATGTACCTCACCTGGTCAGCCATGACCAATGAACCTGGTAAGGGAATGTCAACAGTACATTCATTTGATGGGGAGAAAGTAGGAAATTACTCTTCTCGTAGGTGCAGACCTAGAGGTAGAACAAATGACAAATAGGCGAACAAAGAACATTCGGCGAACATTCACTTAGATGTATAGTGCTCACCGTATGATGTAGATATTCACATTGCAGGTTTTATTCTGCATCTCAGTCCATAGATGTTCATAGCTGAGAGCCTAAAAGACCGCTGTCTTTATACAGTCTAGGCTTTTCCCTGGACTAAGTCACACTAGTTAAGAATTGGACACGGCAACATTGTTTTGGCCCTTTGTGGCATTGTTGTAATTGAATTTCATTTTGGTGTTACAGGCTCTAGAGGAAATGGCTGAAAGAAATTTCCTTTTATAATTGCTGCATTGTGTCTCACTCAGTAGGGTTTTCTGTGGACTTGTTTTAAAGGAAAATGGTTATTACGGACTCTCCAATGATGACTCACTGTTATTGTTCTCCTATTTAACTATAAAAACAAAACTAAGGAAAAAGTCTCTGTGCTTAAAGCCTTTGTACAACTATAGACCCAGAAAGATTTGCCAGCTAGCTTCAAAATCAGTAAAATCAAGATTGACATGAGACCTTTACAAATACTTTGTTGTTGTATCTTTTCTCCTTGAACTACATCACTGATGTAGTGCTACACAAATATGTAACTAATTGCTAAGTTTCCAGGTTCTTTTAAGTACAACATCTCCATGGTTTACATCATGCCTGAATTATGTATGAACACTTCCCTCACATCCTTTCTTGGAACAAGAGGAGTTCTAACTAAAGACAGTAAAAAATTTTCCACTTTCAGATCGTTCCTGCAACCCTGGCCTATGGAGCATCGTCACGCACATGACTGCGCCCACCTTGGCTCCTGGGAACTCAACCGCTGTCGCCCCCAGCCCTGCTCCAGCCACCAAGAGTGGGCATTTTTTAGACGTAGAGACTTTCATTGGTCTGACAGGTTTCGTTCTCTGCCTTTTGTATTCTAGGTAAGTTGCTAGGGACTTGCTTGGGACAAGATGCTCACGAAGGTTAATCATAGAGCAAAGAAGCTATTTTGCTTTTTTTTTTTTTTTTTTTTTAAAGATTTTATTTATTTGACAGAGAGAAACACAGCCAGAAAGGGAACACAAGCAGGGGGAGTGAAAGAGGGAGAAGCAGGCTTCCGGCCAAGCAGGGAGCCCGACGTGGGACTCGATCCCGGGTCTCCGGGATCATGACCTGAGCCAAAGGCAGTCGCTTAACCAACTGAGCCACCCAGGCGCCCCTCTATTTTGCTTTCAAAAAGCAGTGTGAGGAGTTTAGAAAGACAACTTGACTCTTTTTTTTTATTGAAAGTCCTTTACTTGCTTCATTTCCTTAGCCACGTATATTTCTTAAGGCCTAGTAAATGCTCTCATCAAATACTTTCTTCCAGAATAACATAGAGATACCTTCTCCCTGGATAAGAGGATAAAGTCTTCACCTGACCCTGTATCGGCTGGAGTAGTGACTCTGAAAATTGGTTGGTTTCTCATTTTTTGTGAGAAAAATCTTAATTTCCGGATCATTATAAAAAATATTTAGAGAACAACAGAGTTCTATACATCTAATTTTTTAAAAAAATCTCTAATCCAGGGGCTCAGGTAGAAACCTGTGTTAACACTTTACATTTATCCTCTTACCTATTTTTTATTGATATTTTTTATAAAATAGCAAATATTACTTTAATGATTTAAAAATAGATAAAAATGGGCAAGGATATATTTACATAAATTAATAATATAAGTGAGGTAAATGTAAAGCGGGGATTGAAAGTATCCTCCCTCCAAATTTACCTCTTCCATGGTGAAACATTTTGGTACATATTATTTGATACTTTTTCCTTTGCTTATACTTAACTGTCTTATTTATCAGTCTCTTTGTATTTATGTAATTGTAGGTAACTTTATAGTTATATATGTAATTTTATTTATATCAGTTGATAATTTTTAAAATTAGGAATGTACTATATACATACATATATAGTATTTTCAAATATGAATTTGTCATAATTTGAACAGCTTTCCACAGTATGTGTAGATTTATCTTTTTTTTTTTTTTTTTTAATGATTGTTTAAAATAAGGGTTGGCAAACTATAGCCCTTGTAAGTAGAATTGTATTGCAACACAGCGATGCTTATATGTTTTTATATTTTTTGTGACTTTGGCCTAATGTGTTTTCTTTTTGAGATACAATTTTCATACTATAAGATTCACCCTTTTAGAATGTACAATTCAGTAGTTGTTCAGTCTTCACAGGATTGTGCAATTATCACCACAGTCCATTTTAGAAGATTTTATTTTGCCAAAAAGAAACGTGCTCATTAGCAGTCATCTCCCTATTCCTTCCCGCTCCAGCCACTGGCAGGAACTTGTCTCTGTAGATTTGCTTATTTGGATATTTCATATATGTAGAATTATAAAACACAGGGTCTCTTGTGACTGACTTCTTTCACTTAGTATGTTTTCAAGGTTCATCCATATTATAAGATATTAGTACTTAATTCCTTTTCATTTTTGGAAAGCATACTCCATTGTGTGGGTATATACCCCATTTTGTTTATCCTTTGTCAGCAGAGGGACATCTGGGTTGATTCCATTGTGGAACTGTCATGCATAATGCTGCTATGAATATTCTTGTACAGGGTTTCTGTGTGGATGTACATTCTCAGTTTTCTTGGATCTATACCTAGTTGTAGAATTGCTAGGCTGTGTGGTACCTCTTTGTTTATCTTTTTTGAAAACTGCCAAAGTGTTTTCCAAAGTGGCTACATCATCATGCAATTCCACCAGCAATGCATGAGGCTCCCAGTTTCATCACCTCTTAATCGTTATGTCATAATTGCCTTTTTTATTGTAGTCATTCTAGAGAATGTGAAGTGGCATTTCATTATGGTTTTAATTTGGGTTTTCCTCATCACTGGTGATGTCGAGGATTCTTTTCATGTGCTTGTTAGCCATTTGTATGTCTTGAAGGAATGTCTATTTAAATCTTTTGCCTATTATTAAATTGGGCTCTCTTTTTAAATTGTTTTTGTACATGGCTTGAGGTACAGGATCCAACTTCATTCCGTTGTGTGTGGGTATCTACTTGTCCCAGCACTGTTTGTTCAAAAGATTATTCTTTCCCCCATTGCTTTGTCCTGGTATCCTTGTCAAAAATCAGTTGGCCATAAATGTAATGGTTTATTTCTGGACTCATAGCTCTATTTCATTGATTTGTATAGGTATCTTTATGTCAGTACCACACAGTTTTGATTACTTTAGCCTTGTAGTACGTTTTGAAATCAGAAAGTAAGAGTCATCCAGATTTGTTCTATTTCAAGATTGTTTTGGTTATTGCAAGTCCCTTGCATTTCTGTGTGAATTTGGGTTTTGTTTGTCAGTTTAATTAAGATTTTGATAAGGATTGTATTGAATCTGTTCATCATCTTTTGGGGCATTACTATCTCAACACTATTAAGGCTTCTGGTTCATAACGTAGGATATTTCATTTGGTCTTCAGTTTCTTTCAGTGGTTTATTTATTTATTTATTTTAAAAAGGGGGTTACTTTTTTTTTTTTTTTTTAAAGATTCTATTTATTTGACAGAGAGAAACACAGCCAGAGAGGGGAACACAAGCAGAGGGAGTGAGAGAGGGAGAAGCAGGCTTCCCGCCGAGCAGGGAGCGCAGTGTGGGACTCGATCCCGGGTCTCCCGGATCATGACCTGAGTGAGCCGAAGGCAGTTGCTTAACCAACTCAACTGAGCCACCCAGGCGCCCTCTTTCAGTGGTTTATAGTCATTAGCGTACAAGTCTCAAACAAGTCTTGTTAAATTTATAGGTGTTTTTGACAGTTATAAGTGAGATTGTTTTCTTAATTTATCTTTTGGTTTTTTATTGTTACCGTGTAGACATAGAATTTCTGTATATTGATCTTGTATCCTGGAAGATCATTTATTGATTCTAATAGTGCGTATATTCCTTAAGATTTTCCACGTATAAGTTCTGGTTATCTGCAAATAGAGAGCATTTTACTTCTTTTTTCAATCTGGATGCATTTTATCTTTTCCTGGCCCAACTGCTCTGCCTTGAACCTCTAGTACAGTATTGAGTAGAAATGATGACAGCGGACTATTTGTCGTATTCCTGATCTCGGGGAAAGCTTTTAGTCTTTTCGCTAGTATATGTGATGTCAGCTATGGGTTTTTCATGGATGCCCTTTATCAGTTTGAAGAGGTTCTTTTTTGTTCCTAGGTTGAGTGTTTTTAATCAGGAAAAGGTATTAGATATTGGTCAAGTGCTTTTTCTGCATCTGATGAGATGCTCATGTGGCTCTTTAGTTGTATGTACTTTTTCAGCCATTTTAACTTGCAGTGAGCATCTGCTGTGTGCTAGAAATGCATAGATGACTACTGTCATTGTTGAGTTGTAGAACTAGCAAGAAAGATAGGAGCGGTACGTGTATGGCAGAGGGAAGCAGAAGGAGCTGTGGAACTTTAACCCAGCCTAGTGATGACTTGCTGTCAGGGAAGGCTTTCTAGAAGACGTGGCACATAGAGAATTGAGGCAGGAGGCCAGCTGGGAGTCGGCTGGTGGGTGGTCCATTCTAAGCATGGAAGAGACTTATGAAGTTATAGAAGCAGACATTGAGAGCATGATGAAACGCCTAAGCAGTTAATCATTAAATGGTAACTGATGAAAGTCCTCTGTCTTGTGATGATAGGCAGCAGTTGAGAACTTTAAGCAGAGCCCTTCAGAAGGCCTTCAGTCCCCAAATAGGGGCAGTTCAGAACTAACCTGCCTGTCTATGGACCAGTGGCAGCAATTCATCTCATGGCCCCTTTCTGATTTGTCTTCTTCTGGGTCACTTTCCAGCATCCGCACTTCCAACAATAGCCAAGTAAGTAAGCTGACCTTGTCAGGAAGTGACAGCGTGATCCTCCGTGATACGGCTGCCAACGGTGGCAGCGATGAAGAAGATGGACAGCCTCGGCGGGCTGTGGACAACGAGAAGGAAGGAGTGCAGTACAGCTACTTCTTATTCCACTTCATGCTCTGCCTGGCTTCCTTGTACATCATGATGACCCTGACCAGCTGGTACAGGTGGGAGGCACAGACGGACCAGATGGGAAGACCACTTGCCCCTGCCCCCAGGCTCCCTGTAAAATCTCCCTTTGTTGTTTGACCTCAGAATCCTCTTCTCTTACCCGTATAGTGAAGTTGTTGTGTTCATTGTGGACTCTTTTCTGAAATACTTTTGACTTTTTCTCCTCTGGGATTTAAAATCTAGTAGAATTTTTTTTTTCCTTTTTAGATTTTATTTATTGCCAGAGAAAGAGAGAGAGAACAGCAGGCAGAAGGAGAAGCAGGCACCCTCCTGAACCAGGAACCTGATGCAGGACTTGATCCCAAGACCCTGGGATCATGACTAGATTTTTGCCAGTATCTAGAACAGCTAGGTGTCCCCGAAGAACTTTGCTCAGTGAAGAGTTCTTCATGCGGACCAGATAAAAGCTTCTTGAGAGGCAGAGTCCCCTGCACATAATACTACTGAAAACTAGTAATAGCAGCTTTCATAAGTTCCTTCTAGAACCTTACTAGAGTGTAGCTTCGGCCAAGTTTCTTGTGTTTCACTGGGGGGTGCTGCTGGGTGCTAACAGGCTCTTTTACCCGACTGTCTTCTGTTTTCTTAGCCCTGATGCAGAGTTCCAGAGCATGACCAGCAAATGGCCAGCAGTGTGGGTCAAGATCAGCTCCAGCTGGGTCTGCCTCCTCCTCTATGTCTGGACCCTTGTGGCTCCACTCATCCTCACCAACCGTGACTTCAGCTGAACCTCTGAGAATTCATAAAGGTCTGCTTTGCTGAAAGCCCAGTATCTATTTTACTTTTGCTTCAACTAAAATATTAAGTGAACACTTTGCAGACTTGATTGTATCCAAGTTTATATCAGAGAGCAAAATTAAGTAATGCTTGATGCAGGATCTCAACTTTTCAGTTATATGTATATGATGTTTATTTGTAAGGATATATAGCACAAAGGGAACATTTTGCGTTTTAAAGTGAACTACAGCTGTGCTGTGGAGAGAGTTCTTTATTAAGATCTGTAGGATCCTACAGCTTTGATTTAAAATGTAAGAAAATGTTGGATATTTGAGGCCAATTGTTAATATATTTCTATTGCAGTCTCTTTAAAAAGCAAAAAAACAAAAAAAAGCCCACCATTTCTATGACAGGTTTCCTCTTGAAAGTCTTTACTTGTGTGATGCAAGCAAGCAGTGTGTTCAGTTCTTCATCCCCCATGAGGTGTAGCTTCAGAATACTTGGGGGAGGGATGTGTGCAGCTGGCTCCTCCCCCAGAAGAAGTGTGCTGCCGGCTGATCGGGCCACTGCTTCTCCAGCCTGAGCGTGTCCCTCCAGTGCCTGACACTGCGGCAGTGACGCCGCGCAGCTCCAGCTTGGGCACAGGGGTTCGGCTCCGTAAGCGCTCTGTAGGTTTGGCGAAAATGAATCACTTGGGAAAGCAGTGCCACTTTGCTCTATGTCATTATCTTGTTACGTGTATGTAAAAGTAAAATGCATGTGAATTTATTATATTTGCACTACAAAGGTATTTGATTAAAATAGAGACTTAAGCTTTTAAGGCCCTTTCTTGTACAGCTTTTCTGAGTTAGCAGCCGTTCTGTGATTTTTAGACCTACCTGGACTGTGAGGTTTATCAGGCATCGAGCAGAATGCGCCTGGCTCTTCTAAAACTTGAGGTCCGGCTAGTAAGGAAAGTCTGGAACTCGTCCAGAAATTGCACTAATAAAACCTTGTGTGGGTGAGACACTTGCGTAGGGGAGACACAAGGCAGGAGCTGTCAGGAAACTTCTTCAGGAGAGGGTAGCACACAAGGTCCTTGACAGTTCGTTCTTTGAGCACACATACACATAGTGTCTGTTCTGTACCAGGCCTGTCAGGTCGGCAGTCCAACATTAAACGTGATAAGACACCAGCTCTGCCATCTCGGACTTAGAGTTTAGAGGAGGGTGAAAATGAGAGGACAGGTGCACAGGATGTGGTGTGATGAGTGATGTGATTGAGGAATCGCAGGGAGCGGGAAGGAGAGTTGCCTGGGGTCAGGGTGGGGGGTTGTCCTGAAAGGCTTCCTGGAAAAAGTGGAATTGGAGGCCAGGAATTGTTAAAGGAGTTAACTGAGAGAGAAGTGGGGCAGAGGGCTGGCATTGCTGCACGGTAGACAAAACTTCACATTAAAGGAAGGGGATGAAAACTTGTTTAGGAAATCTAGAATGGGGAGAAGAGGGCAGGGACTGGGTCACAAAGGGCTTTGCAAACCACATCCAAGAGTTGGAACCTTACGGTGAGAGCATCGGGGAGCATGTTTGGAGTGAAGTGCACAAAGGGTCTTCGGTCACTGCAGCTGACACGCAGCGGAAATTTGGAGAGGGGCCCAGGCCAGGCCATATACCATTTCAGAGAAGTGAAAGTGAGGATGGGGAGAAACTGATAGCTGAGAGCTACTTAGTAATTAAAATTTAAAAACTGGCAATTGATGAGCTTTTGGGGAGAGGCCAATTCCTGAGTGACACTGGTTTAATCACCTGAGTTGATGGGGCTTCCATTTCTATGGTGAGAGAGAAAAAGAGAAATACACTGTGCCACAAGGATGGAGTTGGTCCCTTAAGAATATGGCTAAGAACCTGGGCTTGGGTGTCACACTGGGTTTGTAGCCAGCATTGTGTTTTCTGTCTCCCCTGCTGGTCAGCTAGTATTTATTGAGTACGTACTGTGCTTTATAACCTTGGGCAAATGACTATCTGTGTGACCATCTGTCTGAACCTCAGTGTTTGCCTCCTTTGAATAAAAAGATAGTGCCTAGTATATGTTATGGTTTAAAGAGTAAATACTTAACCCACTTTAAACACTTAGTGGTAGCTGCTAATCTCACTATGGGCTAAAATGAGACTAGACAATATTCAAAGGTCAGAGATGTTCAGCCAGTCTGCTGGGGGCTAGATTTGAGGTGTTCTTACAGAATTAAACAGATGGGACACAGAGGGGACAATCTCAGTTGGGGTGGAAGTTGTGGGAGCAGGGAGGCAGGGCTTGGTATGAATCATTGGAATCACCATGTTTTAAACCAGTGCTTTATGTCAGGGTACAGAGATAAAGTTGCAAGTGGGGCGCGGGGGGGGGCAAATAGGGGAGGCTTAGCCCCTTTGCCAGTGTAAAGCAGACACCTCACTTTCCTTAATAGCAGGGTAGCCAGAGTAGGACCTTTAAAGGTCCTAAACTTTCAGAAACAATGAGGGTTTGCCATTCCCCCACCTTATGTAATGCAAAATAAAGCAATACTAAATTGTAAAATAAGTGTAACAAAGTCCAATAAAGTTGTTCTTTTTTCTCATAACTTTGATATTAACTTGAAATAACAAAATTTCTTTGAAAATTAGGGGGCAGTATATCTGTTTGCTTATTAACTGCTGTATTCTAAGTTAAGTTGGCCTGTTGCTAGTAAACCCAGGATTACTCAAGACTCAAGTGAACCGTACTCATGAGTGCTGAATTATACACAAACATAAATAACATCAGCAGGTCAGATTGGCCTAGGATCATACTTGAATGCAGGAGAGTATCTTGACTCATCAGACCTTGGGGTGTCCTTTCATTCCAGATACGTCATCTGGTGTTTCATCACCAGGAATTGGCCTGTCTGTCCCTCAGAATGCAGACTGACGAGCTGGCTTTGAGGTTAGCAGTATGGTCTAGGAATTCATCAGAGGCAACAGCAGTGGCTGCTCCCTTTACCTGGTTGGAGCTAGCTGGGAGACAGCTTGTAGGCCCATGTGGCCCCTGCTGGATGTTTACTCTTCAGACTGGTCTTACAAGGTACTCAGGTGAGAAATAAAAGCTTCTCATCCATCAAGGATCCTGCCAAAGAATGGCCATGGACCTGTTTATCGCTGCTGTTGATGTTCTGGACCAAGCTGTCCACCAACACGTGATTTTGTCCATTACAAGTCCTTTTTTTTCTGTACATTCAAGCAAGAGTGTTCAGTTACATGAGTCATGCGCTTGGACTCTGCAGATTGATGGTGGGGACCAGGCTTATCGATGAGAGCTGCTGCTCCTTTCTTTTATCCTTTCTTGTTGTTCTACCATCCTGTTAATCTCGGAGCTCAAATCAGGCAGCCTTCCCAGTGGCGTCCTAATCACTGCTGAGTGACACAAGAATAGCAACCATGAAACAGTGCATGTGCCCATTCGTGAATAGACGCTGTCGGTGCCCTGGAAGCTGGGGATTCTTCTCCCTCTTTGACAGATCAGACTGAAGCTTAGAGGAGTTAGGAGCTTGCCCATAGTTACTCAGTAAGTGGCAAAACCGAAATAAACCAGGCCTTGAGAGTTCTTTTTTCAGTTAGGCCCCATTATCTCTTGGCGTAAGGTTATAGGCACCAAGGTAAGTGGAGACTGCTTAGGGACGTGCTGTCAAACTACCCATCAGCAAGGGAAGAAGATTAGTAATCCCCTGAAGGCAGTAACTAGTATTTGACTAGGTCAGTGTATCTGAGGGCGGGCACCTTATCAGGTAAGAAGTTGAACATTTTGTTAAAACAATGTGTTTCTAGGGGCAGCTGGGTGGCTCAGTCGTTAAGCATCTACCTTTGGCTCAGGTCATGATCCCAGACTCCTGGGATCAAGCCCTGCATTGGGCTCCCTGCTCAGCCGGAAGCCTGCTTCTCCCTTTCCCATTCCCCCTACTTGTGTTCCCTCTCTTGCTGTCTCTGTCTAATAGGGTCCGTGGTCAAAGGAACAAGGCTGATACAGAAGCAAAGCTCTATTTTGCACCAAGCATCAGAATTTTACTGGCCCAATTCCAGTGTCACTTCTCAGGGGAGAAAGACCACGCTTAACTTTTCAGGCTAGCTTTTATAGGGCACCCTCCCCCCTCAAATCACTAGCTGTCCTGGGTCACGTAGCTATCTGAGTTAATTTACATTTCCTTTGTATAGGGGGAAAACCGCACCCCAGAGCTGACCCCACTCACTTGCCTGAGTTAATTTGCACTTCCATGGCCCCTGGACCCCGGAGGTGGGGGCATTCGGGCATTCCCATCTGAGCCCAAGTACCAGTAATGGGTCGCCCATTCTTAGTCTGCATCTAAATACCTCCCCTGGATGCTCCCTGACGGGAGATTAAGGGGGTGCCCACACAGGCACTTGGGAATTGTTAGCTATGTGAAGGATTCAGGGCCCGTCTAGAAGGGACAGGTGGGCCTTAAGAACTGCGACATCCACACATCGCCTCCGGCACTGTGTAGATCAGGTGCCATTTGTTGTACTTCTTGTACACACTGGTGTCTTCCAGATGGCCAGCCCAGACTCTGGAGGTGCGCTGTGTTGCCACAGGGCCCTTCCCTGCCAGAGCTGGAGGGAGCTTTACCCGGGGCCATCCTGTACCATGAATAATGCAACTTCAGAACCCTTATCCAAAGTGTCATTCTAACAAAAGCACTCCACACATAACCTTACAGGGATTTTTATTAAGACCCAGTCATGCATACTAAAATTACGATGTTTGCACCACTTTGACGTAGAAAATGCACTAGAAAAATAAACTTCTGGTCAAAACAAACACTGAAGTAGATGCATCCACCACCACGTGTCCATATACTCAGAGCTAAACTGAATTTCAGTTTGAAGCAAGGCATGTGACCGGTGGCTAAAGGGGTGCCCCAATCTGGTCAGAAAGTTAGTCCGCCTCGCCCCGTCAGAGTGGGATCAGAGCTGGCCCCTGAGTGGCTTCCGGCATTTCTCCCAGAATAGGTTACCACCCGCTGGGCCGCAGGAGACAAAGGCAGAGCCACAAGAATCCCCAACGGGAGCTGACTTTCTGCCCAACTAAATGCCGCCCAGCGGGCCAACGGAGAAGCCGCCAAGCGGCAAACACCAGTTCATCACTAGCCTCTCGTCCACGGGTCACACGGGGCCTTCCTGCGGAGCAAGCTCTATGGCAGAGTAGCCGACTCCAATGATTCCTGTCACTTGGCGCTTCGAGCAAACCAATTCTGAGTTGGGAAAGCAGAAAAGAATTTACTTTAGATTTACAAAGTTAACAAGTCCCAATACTGAGAGCCATCAGGACTTCTTTCCTGAACAGTGGAGACGGTCCTGTTTGGTGCCTCCACCAGTCCCCAGAACAGCCACGCCTGCGCCATCAGGACACCACACTTCCCCAGTGAAAGAGAAGGCTTCAAAGGAAAACCTCAAGAGCTAAAAACTTTAAAATGAAGTATTACAATAATGCCACAGCTTTTGCCTACCCAAGTGAAAAAGTAATCCCATGACTGATCTGAGAATCCAGCGGCACTTAAGGAAACTGCCCACCTGGAGACTTCAGAAAGGCTCAGTATCTCACAGGAACCTGGGGAAACAGCTCTTACTGTCTTCTCAGTCCGGCAAAAATGTAGTATCTTACAAGCAGAAGTGTTTGTAAACCTCTACGGACAAGTGGCTCCGTGTGAAAGTGAGATGACGCGTGGGGAAGCTAAAGCCACTTCTGCCCGAGGCAAGTAAGCTCGGGAGAGGAAGCCAGGGATGGGCAGTGGTTTCTGTACACTTCCAGCCTCTCCCGTGATGGCAGAACAGGACTCGAGAAGAGGCAATTTTCCAGATTCTATATATGAGAAGAGGAAGAAAAATCCTGTATTACCTAAGCTTACAAATTCATTGGGGAGCTTCAGATGTCAATTCATTCAGACCTACATTGCCTGTAAAATAACCCAGATGAGGGGAAAAAAGAAACATCTCTAAAAGGTAGAGTACGATGTCCCTGTGGCAGTGAAGCCCAAATGATGCCTAAAACAGAGGGTTTGGAGTTCAGAGTGGGGATCCCTTTTAGCATGTGGCTTAGGGGTGTTCGGTGGCTCATCCAAGGCCACACAGCAGTATAAAGCCAGAACTCAGGTTTCCTGGTAAACTCCTTTCCCTTTCCTATAGCACAGTACTCTGAATTTTGGGAAAAGTTACTTTCCAGAATTTTGTGAAAGTCTCCCGATGCTCGCTTGTTTGCCCCGTCTATGTACCCCCGCTCCTGAGCCAGGCTCACCGTGTGCTGGGCTGCTCATTCCCCCACCCTGCTGGGGCAGCTCTACACAGAAGCCTGGGGAAGCCACACACAAACTGCCTTGGTTTTCACCCAGGGAGCTCCTGCTTTCACAGCCTGGCTCAAATCTCCTGAGGTGTCCAAACTATTCGTTCTCTCTTTGGAACCAAAACAAAGCCCAGAAGCTGCAGAAGGCAGACAAATCTTGGCTCTTCTTTCAGAAGCTGCATGAAACAGCTCCTCAGGCCACCTGGAAAGGCCTAGGAAATGAGCAACAATCCCGGTCTTGGACATTCTTGTCTAGGTGAGCTTACATACACACAAGCTTTTAAAGTCAAATGGACATGGGCAGAATGGGCCAGGGATGTAGTGTAGCACATAATCGGGGAAACTTGGTGGGATTGAACAGTTACATCTCTCTCTAGCTTGGGGGTGTTGGTGGTTTTGTCTTTTAATCTCTTTCCTCTCTGAGGTCTAAGAACACCTCTAACCAATTCCCACATCTAAGCAGCTGGGTTCTGAACCTTCTACTTTAGCCATCCTACTTGTGCTATGGAGATCTTTCCAGCAGTGCTGGTCACTGTCCATGGCAGTTGGAACTGGAGGCTGTCAGGCGTCTGCATGCTGGCACTTTCAGCTCTGCCAGGTCCCTGGAGGATCTAGGCTTAGTATCTACAGGGAAGAGCCTTCCCTGGAGTTGGCACTAATGAGGTGAGTCCTTTTCATGAACTTCTCCAGGCATTTTAAACAGTGCTGTGAAGATGAAGAGCTTATTAACAATAGACTGCCTTTCAGAGCACTGCCCTCTTCCTAACCGCCGTCGTCCCCTTGCCTGGTGGTCTCATAAATGCATGAAGGAGGTACTTAGACAACACGTAGTACTTGTCCCTTTTTAAAGCCAGAATTTTCAAGGAATGAATATGAAAGGAAATAGGTCCAAAGCCACCAGATGAACTGTCTAGTTGGATGGTTGGGTAAGGCTGAAGTTTGACAGGAAGAGTCTAAAGTGCTGAAATGCAGAACCAACCTTTGGTCTCGCTGGTTAGGCTAAAGTCTGTGCGCCCACACCAGACAGAGAAACGCAAGGGTATCTAGATGGTAGAGCGGGGCCCGGGAAGTGATCCAGCGATAATCCACTCTTGTACTCACTTCCAGAGACCAACATTTAAGAATCCCAAGTAATTTAACCATTCCCTGCTGTCACCTTTCCAGTGTACTGCCAGAGCCTCAGGGGTAGAAGGGATTCCCACGAACCCTGGTCATCTCACCTGCCCTTTTCCAGTTTAACCCACCCTACGAGAAGTTGATGACTGCCAGGTCCCAAGAATACACATACTACTTTCCTTAAAGGCAAGGCCAGAGTGACACATGCCTCCTGGAAAGGTCCACATGTACCACAAAAAAGTGGGATCCAACCACTTGCCTCTTCAAGCCATTTTTCTAGGCAGAAACCCAATGCCTAGCACTCAATAATGAAACCAAATCCCAGAACGCCAGCAGCCAAGGCCCTAGGTGTCATTTTATCCAGCTTCATTTTACAAACGATAGAAAGGTGAGGCCCACAGGCCCCAGGTCTTGTCTACAGTCACATTTCAGGGGCTAGAGCCCTTGTCTCTCCATTCTTGGGCTAGAATTCTTTCAGTTCCTCAGGCCTGGCATCTAGCATTTTAGGCTGAGTAAAATCATATGCCTCAAGGATCCTGTATGATTCTATTGAGAACCAGGGCTAAGGCTTTATGGGTTTGGGAAAACTTCAGTTTCTATTGCAAGAGTCAATCCATGAATCCCAGAGGTGCTTTGAAGTCTCTGGCTGCTAAAGTTGATCAGGAAGGGCTGCTTATGTCCTGATGCTCCCATGATTTGATTAAGGTGGTTTCAAAACCCAGTGTGGCAGCTGGGGCCCAGGCCTCAAACTAGAATTTCCTGATGAGCAACACAAGTCTGTAGTTAGGGTTGAGGTGAAAGACACACTCCCAAAGTCGCCTGTATGGCCACCTCGTAGGCACAGCCAGGTTCTTTCCCAGGAGTGTATGGACCGGCCAGTCGGTGGTTTTCTCCTGGAATGTGGGACCAAAGTGACTCTGATTTTTCTTGTTCCAAGATCTCTAAGAACCAGATACAGCTAACTTCCAGATTAATGGCTGCAAACTGGGATTCCAAATGTTTGGGAATCACTGGGGACATTTTCCATGTCTTCATGGATTAATTCAAATCACCAAGGGCTTACCCTATGGCTCACTCTCAGAGCTCTACAGGCTTCATTGTAATTATAAGGAGCAAGGCGGACTCCATGGCACCTCGAGTTCTCCTTGGGCCTCTCCAAAGAAAAAGGAAAGGATTTAAAGATGGTGGCACTCACAGGGGACTGGCTAATAGCAGGAGTAGAGCTGTGATTTCACGGCCCGCAGCGAATCATCACATGGCACGTCTGAGGTTGGCCCCTCAGGTGGCAGGGTCTGGCCCAGGATGCTGTCGCACACAGAGACAGGCCGGCAAAACTCTCTCACGAAGTCCTCCTCCGAGGCCAGCAGCACTGCGTTCCAGGTGGTGACGTCCAGCTCTCCGGCCGTGCCCCCATACTCCTTGGGGAGAATGTTTCTGGGAAGGCTTGTGTGGAGAGAGTTCAGGTCCGACCCATGGAGGAAAAACTAAAGGGGAAATGGAAACACATGTGTCCTCAGGTTAATCAGTCACCTGCAGGCCAGGTAGGTGCTCAAACATCTGCTGAATGAATAAAGGAACAGCTGATGGCAGCTGGGCCCTTCCAGTTCTCGAAAAGCTTGAGGATCCTTAATTCCCTTCCATACATGCCATGCTCTGTTGTATCCAGGATGTAGGTATCCAGGATCCAGCCACTCTGTGGCCCGCCTCGTGGCACCCCGCCACCCCCACTTCTCCCCGGGTCTCCCGACTCGCAGCCTGTTCTGCAGTCTTGACTCTTCTCGGCGCCAGTCAGATCATGCCAATCCTTTCTGCGCGGCCTGCCACTGCTCCCGCCTCACACACATTGAAGGCCGAAGTCCGCACACTGGCCACAGGGAAGGCCTGTCACAATCTGACTCCTGTGGCTCCCGTGCCACCCCTCCACCCCCCACCCCCTTCCCTCTGCTGCTACTCCCGAAGGCCCAATGTGTTCCTGCCTCCGGGGATGTGCTCCCGCCTCAGGGCAGTGTCACTGCTGGTCCTCTGAGAGCTGGAGGCGCCCTCCCTCACCTCTGCTCAGTCTTTGCCCAAAGTCCAGCTTCTCAGCGACGCCTCAAACCCGCCTACTGAATGCTACAACCCCTTGCCCCTGTTCTGTACAGGGCCCTTTCTCTGCTTAATTTTTCTCCACAGCACTTTTCGCGTCTTAATACTAGACAATATATATCCACTGTCCATGTCTCTCTCTAGCATGTAAGCTCTCCCGGGGGCAGACATTTTAGTCTGTATTGTTCATCTAGAACACAACTGTACACTACGGTAGTTGATCGTATTTTTGAATGAATGAATGAACATACGAAGGGCGGGATGAACAAGATTATGGACCACAAATAAGGTCATTTCATAGATATAAAGGCCTGTTCCAAAGGCTGCTTTGGCTTTAACAGCAGGTTCCAAACAGGACCTCCTGGTACACAGAGAGGTTCAAACCCAGGTGGGGATGCCACTCAATTACTCTCAAACCTGACTGTGTATCAGGATCACCTAGGAAGATTTCAAAAGCATAGACTCCTGGTGGTGGGTATTGGGCGCACTGGGTGTGGGGCATAAACAATGAATCTTGGAACACAGAAAAAATAAAATAATATAATAAAAAAATAAAATACAGGAAGACACCTGAACAAAAATTAAAAAAATAAAAGCACAGACTCCTGGCCTCCACCCCTAACTGGAGTTAATGTCTTCAGGGAAAGGGCCTGGAATCTGGATTTTATTTTTGTAAAGATTTTCTTTTTAAGTCATCTCTGTACCCAACATGGGGCTCGGACTTATAACCCTGAGATCAAGAGTGGCATGTCCCACTGACTGAGCCAGCCAGATGCCCTGTCTGCTTTAAATTCCTTCCCTTGCAACCTGGAGATTCTCTATCTTTATGTTGCCTGTTTGAAAAAAAAGTACAAATTTTAAAACCCAGTCTTTGGAGGGACCACAATGTTCCTAGGCCTAGGGAAGAAGGAGAAAAATACCACTTTCCCATGCAATCACAGTACTAGTAAAGGTTTAGAAGTGACTCTTCTAAGTCAGAGAGGAAGACCACCTTTCAAAGTGCCATCTGTCCTTTCTTAAAAACAGGTAAGCTAAAACTCACTTATCTCATAAACCATGAATTATTCCACAAACTTGATACAGCAAGACAACAAATTTGGTAAATAGAAGGGCTTAAAATGGCATTTTTAGACCCCAAGGAGCTGTAGTAAGAAACCATCATCACTTTTTAACTACGTGCCCAATACTACCCCTCTCCCTGTCCTCTCACACAGGAAATACAATGTTGGTTCACAGTGCCCAGGCCAGAATATTAAATAGCGAATCTAAATGACTACACAGCATTTTAACTCTTAGGACAGCTGTCTGCTCTGCTCTCTCCTTTGTCAAACATTATAGCCTATTAATTTTATCTCCTTTTCACAGAAAGGATTATTCATTTGTCTATAACTCCATACTTTCCAAATTAATCATCCCATGGCAAAAATAATAAACTAAGAGAAGTTTATTGATGTCACAAATAAGGGAGCCCCCCCAAAAAACGATCAAGTCAACAGAATCATCACTTACTCTGTTTGCTATTTTCTCCTTCAGAAATGGTTTTATGATGGCAAAAATGCCTTTAAATATTCGAGGTTCATTCACTACATGGACTGCTTTTATCCGAATGGGGAAGCCATCCTGTGGGGGAAGGGAGGGAGATGTTAGAATATGTGAGACACCCACAGACTGTCCATAGTCTGCCTCCTGCCTTTAAATCTTTTTTAGGCCCCCAAATCAGTTTGGTCTGCTTCTCATGGCCTCCTCAAAGCCAGCTCAAGTGGAGGCTAACCAGGAAGATGAGCCCCAGAGAGAGTCTTTCTTGGGGCCTAGACTTAGGCCAACAAGTAGAGAGCTGCTCCTCTTGTGGCAAAAACAAAATAAGACAAAAAACAAAAACAAAAAAACAGAGCCTGTGTGGCTGGATCCAGCATACATCAGACCTTCAGGATCGGTGTTACCAAAGGGTATTTCTTAGGACAGTACTAGGTGGGATGCAAAAAAGGTTCCATGGTGGGGGAAAAAAAAAAAAATAATGTTCCATGGTAGGTAAGTAAGTTTGAGAATAGCACACTATGTAGTCACACGAGTTTCCTTAACCACAGGACTGTCATGTGCAAATGTTTGTAGTCACATTCTCAAGAAAGGGACATGCTATACCACATTTCCCAAACTTATAACCCTAGAACTTTCACCCCCCAAATCACCTTAGAAGACTAGAAAACACTGATCCAGACTCTTTATCCTGATAACTTGAATCTACGCAGCATTTAGCAGCAGCATCGGAATAAGAACAGAAGCTAAGGGAAGCCAGAGTATTGGCTCCACCTTTCTGAAAATGACCAAATGTGACACTGGTGTTTAAATAATCAGCCTGGCACCTAGCAGGGGCTCACAGGCACTGTGGGATTCACAGAGGAAACTGGTTTATCTGTGGTGCCCCACAGCTCACGAGAGCCACACCCACAGGCTGGTCAGAGGGAACAAAGAGCCCAAACTGCCAGGATACCTGTGTCCCCACCCATCAAAAAGGAAAAATAATTCA
The DNA here is from genome assembly GCA_004023965.1 of Spilogale gracilis. Taxonomy (NCBI): domain Eukaryota; kingdom Metazoa; phylum Chordata; class Mammalia; order Carnivora; family Mephitidae; genus Spilogale; species Spilogale gracilis. Next base: position 13,213 of record PITA01003472.1, on the reverse strand, counting down.
TGCTCACTTCAGCAGCTCATGTACTAAAAAGAAAAAGTCATGTTTGCCTTGTCTATCTCAGAGACGTCCCTGTGGGACTGGAGGATTTACAATGATTGTAAAAGCGCTCTGCAAACCATTGAACATTGTGCAGATATGGGAGGAACTTACTGGTTCCCTACACTTGTGTTCTTTTTTTTTTTTTTTGGTGGGCAGCAAAGCAAGGTTTATTAAGCTAATAAAGTGACAGTACAGAATTCCTGAAGAAGAAGGGACCAGAGAGGGTTGTCCTGCACTTGTGTTCTAAAACACAGAACATGGGGTGCCTGGGCAGCTGAGCTGGTCATGATCTGCGGGGGGTCTGTGGAGATTTGCTCAACCATGCCCCACCCCCAAGCACATGCATGCTGGTGCATATTTTCTCTCTCTCTCTCTAAAAATAAAAGCAAAAAAAAACCCCCACACAACACAAGAAATATGAAAGCATCTGTCTAAAAACAGTCCAACAGGTTCCCTGTCCCCAAGTCCCAGAGGGCAGGGCAGGATCCAATACATCAGACAGAAATACAAATTCTCAGGGACGCCTGGGTGGCTCAGTTGGTTGGGTGACTGCCTTCGGCTCAGGTCATGATCCCGGAGACCCGGGATCGAGTCCCACATCGGGCTCCCTGCTCGGCGGGAGGCCTGCTTCTCCCTCTCTCACTCCCCCTGCTTGTGTTCCCTCTCTGGCTGTGTTTTTCTCTGTCAAATAAATAAAATATTAAAAAAAAAAAAAAAAAGAAATACAAATTCTCAGTTTCATTTGTTAGAACTGCTCCTCTGTCTTCCGGAGAAGGAAGGAAGTGAAGGAAGGGAAGGAAGGGAAGGAAGGAAAGGAAGGAAGAAAAGGAAGGAAGGAAGGGGAGAGAAAGAGAGAGAGAAAGAGAGAGAGAAGGAGAGAGAGAAAGAGGAAGGAAGGAAGGAAAGAAGGAAGGAAGGAAGAAAGGAAAGAGAGAAAGAAAAAGAAAGAAAAAAATGCAGAAAGCATTTTTCTGGTTGGGCTCTTGCTCTAAAGCTGATCTTGCCTGAAGGGACCTCAGAAACTACTGGAGAACCTGAGGAGAATGAGTGGTAAATAGGGCTTTTACATTTCTTCCCATAATGCTTTTGTATCTTTTGGATTGTAGGGGGGATTGTAGGAGGAGAAGCGGGGTTTGTGTATCACAGGGGACCCGAGGTAAACTCACAGGGCCCCCTGGGGAAAGCCCGTAGAATAGGCAAACGACAAATAAGGGCCATACCTGAAGGATACCAATCACCTTTTTGGCTATAAAAGGGCCAAAGTGAGATGCTTTTGATAAGCTCACTCCTTTGTAGTCTGCAAGAATTACGATTCCATTCACCTGGGTTTCTTCCGACTGAATGAGTTTTTCTAATGTCAAGTATATGGCTCGGATGTTTTCGGTAATTGGATAGTTGCTCGGTATCCATCTGTCTGAGGTCATAAGAAATGGACAGAATGTTACAGAGATGTATACAAACAAGTCATCACAGGCTAAGATGTATTTCCTTGCTAGAACTCTTGTTTAAAAATGGAAAAAAGATACTCTACTGGCGTGACCCTATTCAGGTTAGTCAATGGACACCTTTGCAGCAGCAGATGTTAATCCAAAGGCAGCAGCACATTCTGAAATGGAAATGCAACTGAGCGCCGAAGTCAAAAGCCCCAGCTCTGAAGTGAGACACGAGAGGGGGTTTGAATCTTCCTGGCTGTGTGAGTTACCTGCTCACCATGAGCCCGCATCTGCTCAGAAGCAGAATGGCATAGTAATACTAACCTGACTGGTCAGCCGTGCCGTCTGCCAACAGACGTGTGCCCAGGTTTTCACACCGCGGCCTGAGCCACCTCTTCCCATGCTAGCCCTGCGGCCTGGGTACCACTGACCTGCCTCCTGGCGGCACAGGTGGGTGTGGTCAATGCGGGTCTTACATCCTCCTGGCCAGTATGTGACCCCGGCCTGATCAAACAGCCAAGGGGATTCAATGCTACAATCGTGGCCCTTTGGAAAGAAAAGACCCCTCTTCCCTCTTGTAGTGGTGCGGCTGGGAGCGTGAGGCTCAGGGGCCCCAGGAGGCAAGAGCTGGCCTGAGAATGAAGCGTGTGCTGAGGAAGGAGGAGATGGAGACAGCTCTCCAGTGCTGTGCTTTGTGCCACACCCCCTTTCCGGGCCCGATGCTCCCTTGGTATTCCCCATATATTTAAGGAATCCTTCCTTTCTCTGGGAAGAAGATGGAAATGACAACTTTTGACTGTTAAACCACTGTTCTCAAGAAAATCCCACCAACACCTGTGCATCCTTGACTGCCGCCACCAAGGGGACACGTAATGTGTGTGAATCCCACGAACAAGGTCTTTGTCGTGAAGCTGTGCCAGCTTGCTGGTTCGTATCGCTGCCAACCACACCTGCTTGCATAACCAGATATCACCCTTCTCAAGAGCGTGTGTCCCCAAGGAGGCAAAGCTATTATGCAGCCGAGAACAAAACCTCAGTAGGCCTCCCTCTGAAGAGGTGCATTGGTGGGGAAGGGTCTAGCTCCGCTCCAGACACACGGGGGAAAATTCATCTCACAAACAAAGGGTTGATATGGCGCAAGCAAAGGGCTGAAACCACGCAAGCCAAGAGGCGAAAGCAGTGTGCTAATCGGTTTTGTAATATCCTTATGAGTTGAGCACAGAGTAGCAGAAAATACCCGCTGACTGGTTCCTAGGGGTCCCGGTGCCCTAAAATCTCCATGGTATTGCTTATTTTAAAATAACCCTAGGGGGCGCCTGGGTGGCTCAGTTGCTTAAGCGACTGCCTTCGGCTCAGGTCATGATCCCGGAGACGGGAGATCGAGTCCCACATCGGGCTCCCTGCATTTAAAAAAAAAAACAACAACAAAAACCCTAATTTTGGAAAAGTGAAAACAGCAGGTGAAGCACTTAACACTGGGCCTGGTACACAGTGAAGGCTTGAGAGGATGGTTTGGTGTCCACAAAGGGCTTGGTAAATGACCAAAGTGATGGCAATGTGGCCTTAAAGACAGAGGACAGTGTCCTCTCCCCATTAGGCATCCCTTCAAGAGGACTAGGGATGAGTGAGCAGAGGATGGCTGCCGGCAGGCATGTTCTCCTGCTCCTGGCTGGGTTGGGAGAACACTGCAATCTTACTTTCAAATTTTGTTTCTGGTCTGACAAGAACGTTAAGGCCATGGGGGTGGGGATCAGTGGATGATGCTCCTTCACTCCTGAGTTGGTAGCGCATTTGGTGCCCTAATTAAAACTTCTGCCAGGGAAATGTAAGATGTCCTGATTACCATCAGTAAGTGCTAAGATCGAAAAGTGAATCTAGAATGAATCAATGGCTTAACAAAGTAGAGGAAAGGAAGGAGAGGCGGAAGAGGCATGCGGTACATGGAAGGACACCTTTCCAGTCGCCTGCCCAGCCCCCACGGATGCCTGAGGAGGGACAGGACAGGCCTGCTTGTACCCTATGACCAGGACGGCTTTCTCAGCCCACCAGATTCTCAATGCTAGAAATTGGGAATTTGCAATGAGGACCTTGGCTGTGTGGCCCAGGAAGCCTGGGCGCTAAGGGGCAGGAGACCTCACCTGGGGCACGGAGGCAGCAAAAACCAGTCTACAGGAAGAAGAGCGAAGAAGATATACATGGCATAGCAGAAATGCGTGGCCCGGAGAGATACACAGATTGACAGGGGCAGAGACAAGGAGAATGGCTAGCTTAGTTCCTGATCAGAGAATGAACTGGATTCTGGTGCGGGGGTCGGGGCCCCGGGAAAGCGGCTACACTTTCAGCTCACTGGTTGTGTGGGAGGCTCCTGTTTTCATTAGACTCACTCCTTCCTTTTTTCCTGAGCCGGACTGAGTAGCTTTTTTTGTCATTTGTCATCAAAAGAGCTTGACCAAACCAGGGAGAAGGCAAAGAGGAACGGGCAAGGGAGAGAGGGGCGGGGCACACGCATCCCACACAGGCAGGGCAGCAGGCCCCTGCCCACCATCTCGGGAAATACCTGGGCGCATGCAGAGGACATGGCAGCCCCGGGGGTCGGTGTGGGGCAGCACGGTAAGGAATCCAGAAGCAAGGACGTCCTTTAAGGCCGACGGCTTGAGGTTGTTGAAGACCTCGGGCCAGCTTCTCCTGCAGCTGTGGTAGTTGACCAGGAGCTGCAGAGCCCGGTCGTAATCAAACTTGCGGGCTCGGAGGAAGCGCAGCAGGAAGGCGTCGTCCAGGGAGGTGCTCAGGTTTGGGCACTCCTTCCGCACCATGTCTCGGAGGGCCTGCACGTCTCGAAGTCTCCATTCCGGCTTCTCCTGCAGCTCCTCCCTGGCTTTGGTGACCAGGTCTTCCGTCAGTGAGCACACGTAGCCGGGAGGCTCAGCCGGTGGCGGCAGCTCATTTTCCGAGAGCGAGGCCGCAGACGGGCTGGTTCGCAGAGAGTCACTTTCTTCTGACATTAGCTACCAGGATCCCTGCCAAAACACAAGCCCTGAGCCAAGTGAACAAAGTCCAGGGCTGCTCACTTCAGGGCAGCACCATGTGGAGGGGGGCACTTTTGTCAGAGTGGGGGTTCTCAGAGGGAATGAAGTGGCTCAGGACCCCGTGCCCAGGTCCCACCCCAGACTGAACGGAGGGAGGATCCCCACTGAGGCCCCTGGGCAGCCGCAGCAAGACACACACAGTCCCCACCCGACGCCATGGCCTTGCTTCCAGATGTATGAATAGTTGCTCAACCCACGTGTAATTCAAGAGATGTGAACTACAACAACTCTGAAAGTCAGGTTGGCAAAAATACAAATGGGTGCTGAGATGGGTCAGAGAATAGACTGGCCTGGCCTCTTCAGGGGAAGTTTGTCGATGTCTATCAAAATTTAAGACCACACACCCTGTGGCTCAGCAGCCTGCTTTGAGGACCTGTAGTGTGTGTGTGTGCAAAATATACACACAAGGATGATCACTTCAAGTACTGATTATTATGGGAAAAGACAGAAAATACTTTAACTGCATACCAGTTGGAGATTGGTTAAATAGTATCATCCTAAGAATGGGATACTATTTGCTCATGATAAGGAATTAGGCAGGTTTTTATGAACTAACACATTAAGGAAAAGAAAGCAAGTTGCAGAACAGTGTGTATAAAATCACCTCATATGTTAAAAATATATACCTATATCCTGAGTGCACCTAAAATTTCTGTAAGTAAATACAAAAAATCTGTTCCCAGTGGTTCCTTCTAGGGAAGAGTACTGGACAACGGGACATTTAAGGAGGGAGAGACTTTTTACTGTACTGACTTTTTTGGCCATATACACATATAACTTATCATGATGGCTGTGAAACTGGGCTGACTGGCTCTCTCTTGGGGATGGAGTATAACTGATGGATGGCCCCAGCTGCCGTCCCCCTGGATCCTTCATCCAGTGGATACCACTTCCCACAAACTATCCCCAGTGACTGAGTGAAATATTGGCCTCAACTTTGCCTTGAGGTTCAGCCTGAACCTTCCATGGAACTGCCCTGCAGTCCATGAATCCTTGCCCAAACCTCCTTCCTGGGGGGCTGGACTTTTATTGTCTGAAGGCTCTCCCTGATTTCTGCAACTCCTCTCCCTTTTCTGCTTCACAGGTACCTCCTTCAACTGATTTCTTGCATGCCTGATCTCATCCTCATGCTGGTGTCTGCTTCTTGGAATATCTGAACACATTTATTGAACAAAAAACAGTAACAAAATAGCTGCTTTAGATATCCCAGCAATAAGGTAGCAGCAGCTGTCCAGTTCAAAACTCAAAGCTCCTGTTCAGACTACCACTGGTCCCTGACTCTGAGCTCAAGGAAAGCAGGGACCATCTAAGGGGTTTCTGCACATAGCTAGTGCCCAGGTCACTCCCCCTAAATCTTAGGTCTGCCCACTCCGCTCCTTGCATTCTAACCTCCAGCCCCACCCAGCTGCTTTTACTTCCTCCCAAAGTGGTGTTTTCTTGTCTTGTTCACATCCTGTTTCCTCTGGATGGCTTATTCTTCCTCCAGTTCTTCACCTGACCAATTCTGATTCATCCTTAAGTCCCAATTAGATGCCACTTCAGGCATTCAACAAATATTGAGTACTTACAATGTACCAGCCCCTCTTCCTGGCACTGAAAATACATCAGTGAACAACAACAAAAAAATTGTGCCTTTGTTCAACTTAGATTCTAGTGGGAGAGACAGACTATAAGCAAGATAAACTGTATAATCTACCAGATGAAAGCGCTCTGGGAAGAAATAAAGCAGGGCAGGGAAGAGGGTTGGATGTACCTGGGAATAGTGACTGCAATTTTAAATAGGATGGTCAGGGATAATTTGTTCATGCAAATGACATCTGAGAAAAGATGAAGGAGATGAGGGAGCAAGCCATGAGGACACCTGGGAGAATAAGGGCAAAGTCAGAGGCAGGAACACACCTGGTTTTTTTCAAAGAACAGCGAGGAGGCCGCTATAGCTAGAGCCAAATGAACAAGGTGGAGAATATTAGCAGATGAATTTATAGAGGTATCAGGGGCCCCACTGGTACAGGGCTTTGATGGCCAGAAAGAACTCTGACTTTTACGGAATTTGGTGGGACCCATCTGAGTAGAGTGACACGATCTGATTTCTATTTTAAAGGCTTGTTCGTGGGAGAGCCTGGTGGTGGGTACTGGGGACACCTAAAGCGGGGAGCACTGGGTGTGGGGAATGGGGAATGAATCTTGAAACACTGGAAAAAAAAAATTTAGTAACAATAAAAAAAAAAAAAAAAAAAAAAAAGGCTTGTTCGGCTGTCTTGCAAATGGATTGGTAGGGGATATGGACAGAAGTAAAGAGATCATTCAGAGGCTACTGCAGTAACCCAGGTAAGAGAGGATGGTGCCTGAAGCAGGAAGCCGTCTCCAACCTCCAGGCCAGGCTAGGAGCCTCCCCACCAGGAGCTCTTTGGCATAGCACTCTTCCTCTCTTGTCACTGTAGGCAATTTGTGGGCAACATCCGTATCTGTCTTGCTCACCACCTCAAACCCATCACCTAACAAAGTGTCCCACACATAGTCTGCACTCCATACATATTTGCTGAATGAGTTGAATCTGCTTGGCGGAGGAATGCTAAGTGAGGAATGAAACAGCCAAGGTTCATAGGACCCACCCTGGGCTGTTTCCGCGGGAGTCACCAACAGATGCCTGTAACCCCAATCCAGTGCTTACCTGGGAGAGACTGTAGTGTCCATAGGCTATAGGCCTAGCCTGGCACGTGACGGTGCTATGTATTAGCGGACGATAGGAGGTTAAGTGATGTGCCGGGAGGGTACACACCTAGGGAGGCATAGCGAGGATGTGTCTAGCCCCACACTGGGCTCTACCCTCCACCTGGAGCCTCCTGTTTAATCTCCAGGGCCTCAGCAGTGTCAAGCTCAGAGCAAGATTCAGTCTCGAGAATGAAATGATGAGTGAGCATACGGATGGGTGCAAACACCGTTTGTTACGGTGAAGCCTGGAATCTTCCTCATCTGCAGGTCATCGTGTTGTGAGCATCGCCTTCCTCCCCACCCCACCAAGAGGCCAGGAAGCCATCGCTCCTGGAACCCAGAGACCCCTGTCCCGTCGACAACCTTCTGAGGCCCCCCACTTCCGGCTGTCACCCCTTCCCCAGGTGTCCCCATTTCCTGGGGTCTCTCTCCTTGAGTCCCTTAACTTCCGGTTATCCCTCCCCCTCACTGGTCCCTCTCCCCGACCCCCACGACACACGGGAGGACTCGCGGGCACTCACCGGCCGGGCTACCGGGTGGAGCGCGGGTCTATCGGTGGCGGGAGACTCGCCCGGCAACACGCACAGAACCGACCCGCACTCCCGGCCCGGCCGGCCCGGCCCCTAGTACCGGAAGTGACGTCCGCGGGGCGTGGGAAGGCGAGGCACCGCCCGTGAGTGCGCCTGTGCAGTATCTCGCCGCAGTGCCGGCCCTCTGTCCCCACCTAGCGGCCAAGTCTGCGCGCTGGCGGAGTGAGGCCTGCGGAGAGGCTAGTTGGGAGGGTCAGGGAGCGCCAGTCGCGGTGGGTGGTAGAGATGGGGAAATGAGGTCCAGAGAAAGAAGGAAAGAAGCCGTTCCTTTCCAGGAACGTACCGCCATGTACCTGGTATTTTACATCCACTGTCTTATTAGTCCTTGTATTTATGGAATCTCCCTGTTTCATGGGAGGGAAATTGGCAATGAAGTGTAAAAGGCTTTCTACCCAGACCTCGGGGATTAGCATTCCAGGATTCTTCCCACGGAAGCTACCATCAGGACTGGCTGCTGCAAAAGGGGAGATGCCAATCCAGCGGACATCTGTCTGTAATGTAGCTGAGTGACTGGCAGGCCTCAGTTTCGTCACATGTTACATGATTCTTGGTTTGAAATCCCCATTGAATAATTACTTGTGTCCTGCTTGGGGACACAAAAAGTCCCCGTCAGAAAGTTGTAGCTTGAAAAAGGTGTTGCTGCTCCCACCGCCAGTTCATTAAACCCCAGCGCCATCACCCGGATACTGGCCCCAATGTATATTTCATGCAACTGTGGCTTTGAGACAAAGCTCCTGGGTCGCTCTTCGAAGCAGAGTAAAGACACAAAACCATTTCTAGAGAGAAATTCTGTGGCCTTAGAGGACTGAGAGCCTGGAGGTGTACCCAAGAGATGACAATCTCTTCCCTTCCTGACCCCAGAGGCAAGAGGAGCTCTGAGAGATGGGGACTGACTCATGAGGGCCACAAGAACATGGCAATTTTTGCCAGATTCCAGATTGTTGAGGAAAGTAGGGGAGGCCAGGAGTTGTAAGTTTTGACTCTTGCTCTGGCCCGCCACTTGTAGGATAAAATACAGAGTACTCGGTTAAATTTGAATTTCAGATAAATAACAACTTTTTAAGCATAAGTATGTCTCATGAAACATTTGGGATATACTTATACTGAAAAATTTATTATCTATCAGAATACAAAAATCTAACTGGACACCGTGTGTTTTATCTACGTGGGGTTTCCCCCCCAAAAAATCTCTGTATTAGTTTCCTATTGCTGATGTAACAAATTGCTACAAACGTGGTGACTTGAAACAACACAAATTTATTCTTTTATAGTTCTGCCAGTCAGAAGCCTAAAATCAAGGTGTTGACATTCTCTTTGAGGACTTTAGGGGGGAATCCATATCTTTAACCTTGTTAGTTTCTAGACGCCCCTTGCATTCCACAGCTTATAGACCATTCCTCAAATCACTCCAGCCTTTTACTTTTGTTGGAACATCCAGTACTGACTTTGATCCTCAAGTCCCTCTTTAAAATTTTTAAAAATTTTTCTTGTGGCAAGAGCGCTTAATACGAGATCTACCCTCTTAACAATTTTTCAAGTGTACAATCCATTGTCGTTGACTACAGATGCAATGTGTCTTGCCTCCCTCTTAGAAGGACTCCTGTGATTACCCTGGGCCCGCCCAGATAATCTCCCATCTCAAGATCCTTAACTTAATCACATCTTCAAAGTTCCTTTTATCATATACGATAAGATAATAACAGGCTCAGGAGATTAGGACAAGGATATCTTTGGCATGTCATTATTCTGCCTACCACAATCTGGCAACCCACTGTCCAACCGTGTGACCACAGTCAAGTCACTCAAATTTCCAAGCCTCTAGATCTTCATGGGCAAAAAAAGCTGATTAAATAATCTCAGAAGAGGAAAAAGCTTGCTCCTTGCCAGGCAAACAGAAAGTGTTTTTACAAATGGCAGCTCTCATGGCAAAGGCCAAGGGATGATCCTGTCCAAACCATGGTGTCCTAGTCATTAGAATAAATCCCTTTCCTCCACCCAGACCCAGGACCCATTGGTGGTACGTCCAGGTTGCAATTCCAGATCCTGCCAGCAGGAGGAGAAGAAGATAAATCTAGAACCTGGTCTCAGGAGCAGGGGAGGGTTGGGAGGCGATTCAGAGCCCTCCCAGAAGTCCCTGCCCATCCCCAATTGAGGACCATTATTTTTGGTTCCTCCTGGTGTTACATATCATCGCACCAAGTTATCTTAGAATTAGAAGTGTCTCAGATAATCAACAAAGGAAGTTTTTGTTTTTTGAGAGATTATATACACCACGTACTATGCTAAATTGTTTGTATAATTTCAATGATACCTTACTACAACCCTGTGAACTGGAAGCTAGGTTTGTCCCATGTACAGATGGGGAAACTGAAACCCAGAAAGGGAAATTCACTTACCTAGGGGCTCAATATCATCAATGAAAGAGCTGGGTTTGAGCCCAAGTCTGTATGACAACACAGCCCCAAATTTTACATTGCCTTAGAGGTTACTTTTCCTCTTTGTTCTTACAGGTTAGGAAGCGGGCTCAGAGAGAAGAAAAAGAAATTGCCCTTGGTCACATGATGACACCAAGATTGAGCTGGGATTGGAACCTCTGTCTTTTACTTTTCTGCACTGAGAAGAAACACACTTGGAACTAACCTTCAAAGGTTCCATTTCCTTGTGGGTAAAATGAGGGTATGTGTCCCATTGTCTAGCGGGTCCTTAGAAGGAGTCAGGAGAATGGCACGTGCAGAGTTTTTGTTCATTGGATCGTGACATGTCTGTTAACTCCTGATGACTGCCCTGCTGGGGAGTAGAAAGGTGAGTGGAGGGAGGGCAGCTTGTCCCGTGTCTTGGTTTGGAGGGCTCCACACATCCTGCCCTCCTGGCTTCATCCATCTCCAGCCATTGGATATGTGCTAGAGGAGGCCAGGAATGTCTGACCCATCACTATTTTCTATCCTTTTTTTTTTTTTTTAAGATTTTTATTTGTTTATTTGAGACAGAGAGAGCACATGAGTGGTGGGGAGGAGCAGAGGGAGAAGGAGAAGCAGACTCCCTGCTGAGCAAGGATCCCAACGTAGGGCTCAGTCCCAAGACCCTGAGATCATGACCTGAGCTGAAGGCAGGCGCCCAGCTGACTAAGCCACCCAGCCACTCCACTACCACTGTTTTCAAAGCATGGGCTTCTGACTTCAGACAATCTGCTGGAACCAGTTTAGTATTGATTCTAAGGTAAGGCTTATTTAGGATAGCACCATGATATAGGGCATAGTTTCTCATGCACAACATTATTGACCTTTGGGGCTGTGCAAGTCTTGATTGAGAGGTGGGGAGTTTATGCCAACCTGTACGTTGTAGGATGTTTAGTGACATTCCTGGCCTCTACCCACTAGATGACAGTGGCCCCCCACACTTACAATGGTGAAGAGCAGAAATGCCTTCAGACATTGCCAAATATGCACCAAAGGACAAAACTGACCCAGCTGAGAACCACCGGTATAGAAAAAGAAAGCTGCCTTCTGGTCAGACAGACATGTGTTAGCTGGGAAACCTTGGAACAGGTACTTACCTTTTTCTTCAACCATAAATTCTTTACTAACAGCTAACGCTCCAACACCTTTGTTTGTTTGTTTGTTTTTGGCAATGCCATGAACGCTTTACCTGAATAATCTTATTTAATTGTTAATAACAGAATCCTGAAGGGACACTGGCCGATGGAAGCAGGGAGGAAGAAGTAAGTAAGGAAGACAGCGAGAAGGTAGTTGGTATTAAGCATCTTCTCTGTATCACGCTGGATGGCAGGTGTGCCTGGATACATTTATCCCCTGTCATGAGCTCTGTGATTTTTTAAAAATGTTTTTTCTTAAAAATTTTATTTATTTGACAGAAACACAGCTAGAGAGGGAACGCAAGCAAGGGGAATGAGAGAGGGAGAAGCAGGCTTCCTGCAGAGCAGGAAGCACAATGTGGGACTTGATCCAGGGACTCCAGGATCATGACCTGAGCTGAAGGCAGACGCTTAACAACTGAGCCACCCAGGCACCCGTTTTTTAAATTTTTTAAAAGATTTTATTTATTTATTTGACAGAGGGAAACACAGCCAGAGAGGGAACACAAGCAGGGGGAGTGAGAGAGGGAGAAGCAGGCTTCCCACTGAGCAGGGAGCCCGATGTGGGCTTGATTCCAAGACTCTGGGATCCTAACCTGAGCGGAAGGGAGACGTTTAACAACTGAGCCACCCAGGCACCCCACAGCTGTGTGATTTTGAGCGAATCACCGGGGCTTAGTTTCCTCATCTGTAAAATGATAGCAGCTGGGGAGTTCTGGTAAGATGATGGCAATGATACCCATCCCAGATTTAAATACTCCCAAGTCCCCACATAAAAACAGAAACAAAATTCCATACCCAGGTTTGCAACAGAACTAGGTAACAAGGTATTTCAGGAACTCCAGGAACAAAGGAGTGAGGACAAATCAGCAACAGCTAGGAGGCCTGAGTGCCACTAGGGCCTCTGGGAGGAGGTAGAAAAGGGAAGCAGCAAGGTATCTAATGGACCTAAAAACTGAAGTCCCAAATTGCAACATCGGTTCATGGGAAAGCACAGCTGGGCAATTTGAAAACGCAGCAAAAACTGGGAAGGGTTTTGCCAGCTCCACCTGGAAGAGCAAGGAGTCTGCCACGAGGCCTACGGGGCTGACAGAGTTCAATGCCGATGAATTCCAGAAATGACCACTAAGCCTTCCTTCTAGGACAGGCCCCATGTGAGAAACTCCTGGAAAGGAGATTTCAATGGACCAGGATAGGGAAAGCAGAAATCTAGGAAAGAACTGGGCCAGATGAAAGGATGGAGGAGGACAGAGCCAGAAACCTCAGAGGTAAAGCCAGATTTTCATTGACAATACGCAGAAACAACAGAAGGGGGAGCTCTAGTAAAAATACAAAAGTTTTCTTAGCCAAGCCTCCTCCTAAATGTTCAGAAAAACAAATTTCACATAAAAATGAGCAATGGAAAAGTACCGAAGCCAAATCCTGGGAAAGCAATATGGCTTAAAGAAGAAGGAGAAGGAGGAAGAGGAAGAAGAGGAGAGAGAGAGACTAGGAGAACGGAGCAGAATAACAGCCCTACAGACAATGAAAGCCACCCAGAAAGACATTTAAAGAGAGAGAAAGAGTAAAGCAAGACAAAAACAGGAATGAAATGATGTAAGAAAAAAGAACAACATAAATCAGAACTATAGAAATTCAGAAATTGGGTGTTAACTCATGAAAGAACCAGAGATAAAGGAAAATTATCTTTAAAATGAAAAGTGATGATCTCAGAGTCATGGAAAGGCCATGATCCCAGAGTCTTGGAATCAAGCCCGCATC